>QGSO01000237.1:1383541-1611041 GCA_011037825.1 Carya cathayensis
ATAACATAAAATATAATACGTACTCCACAGTTGTTGTGGCCCCACGTATTCTACATGTCACAATTGCTGTGTCTCATGTAGTGTATGCTCCACAGTTGTTGTGGCCCCATACTTCATGTAACATAAAATATAATACGTACTCCACAGTTGTTGTGGCCCCACGCATTATAAGTAACATAAATATAATACGTACTCCACAGTTGTTGTGGCCCCACGCATTATAAGTAACATAAAATATAATACGTACTCCACAGTTGTTGTGGCCCCACGCATTATAAGTAACATAAAATATAATACGTACTCCACAGTTGTTGTGGCCCCACGATTATACGTAACATAAAATATAATACGTACTCCACAGTTGTTGTGGCCCCACGTATTATACGTAACATAACATGTCTTATCTTTCTTAATGCATGAGATATTATTTAATATCATATACTTTTCTAACATGGCGTATGCTTGTAAATGGCACAATATGATTTAATCATAAACATTTAATGGCATACATGTATCATATGGCATACTTATAACATACAACATTGTATGACAGAAAAGATTGTGTAACAGATAAATATTCATGAGAGATTAAATCATACTTAACAGATAAACATGTAATGACATAGCATGACATGGCATATACGATAACATACATACATAAATTGTAGTTCCCTTACCCATCACACATACACAATAAACTGATAGTAAGTTAGAGGCTAACTTACCTCGATCGTCGCGTTCTATGAGAATAGAGCGCGAAACACGAGGAACTGCACAACAGCTGGAAGAGGAACACTCAAGTCCTTAAGATTTTCACTTCTGAACTCAATTGCCATATTGTAAGCACTTGCAACACCACGGCCAACTTGAGGTTTCACTATACTCGGAAGAGATAAATTGACTTCAGAAAGCCTTTGCACTAAAACAAGTTCATTAAAATTATCAATAACAACCAAACAAACAACTCATTTCTCAATCCATATACTCTTAGCCATAGTCAACCACAAGATGACACCAGTCACCCGGACTATAATCCATATCATCACTGCTTCGGGACACTGTCATACAGTTTCCCAACACTACACCATACGCTCCACACTTCTCTGCTACGCCATCCAACCCTTCGTGACACGCCATCCGGTGTATCACGACTTAGTACAGAGTACACTCACGTGAACTCTCTTCCATTCACACTACAAAACCCATCACTGCGATACACGTCTCACGGTGCATCGCTACGCGACACGGAGTACGCGCTACGCGTACTTCCTTCGCTACAACACTCATCAACACGATGCACATCACACGATGCATCGCCATACCACACGGAGTACACTACATGCGTACTCCCTTCCTTCTACGACCCACATCACTACAGCGCACGTCTACAGCCAACCAAATCAACTATGTTAAACATAAATAACTAAAGATAGAGGGTTATACCATCGACGGGATAACCCGTGCGTCGCTCGCTGCTCGTCACGAACATGCGTCGGAGGAGCATACGTGGCGGTACGGTGTCTGTCCACCACATAAAGTGGTAGTTTGGGCTTGAGAAAGGCTAGGCGTGGTCTTGGAAGACTCACGGTCGCCTTGTGATGGTCAAAGGTGGCGGAGCACGGCGGCATCACGCCGTGAACAGTAACTCCGAACGGTGAGCGGAGGAGACGCGAGGTAGCGAAAAGCCATAGAACTTCATGGAAAGCTAGGGAAAGGTAGAGGAACATGTGGTGGAGCTGTGGTGGCGAGGTGGTGGTCGGACGGTGGCTAACGGCGGCAGATCGGCCGTTTGAAACCATTTTTGGCCTTGGAGAGTGCGGGAGAGTGTGAGCTCTACGAAGCTCCGTTGGCCATGAAATTTCTTGGAGAGGTTCATGAGGATGAGAGGAACAAGATGGTGGTGGTGAAACACCACGGGTGGCCGTGTACGGCGGCGCACGGTGGTGCAACCGAACGGGTGTTTTGAGAAACCCATATGAGAAAAAGTGAGAGTTTGGGAAAAAGAAAGACATGGGGAGGAAGCCCTTGATGTGGTGAATCCAATGGTGGTGCTTGGTGGCTGATTTGGCCGTGTATGGTGGTCCAAAATGGTGAAAAGCCTTAAAAACCCATTTGTTTGGAGGCGAGAGTGGCGGCTAACCGTGGCTCGGATGGAGGTGAAACTTGGAGGGGATGTTCACCGGTGAGAGGGGAAGAAATCTGGGTGGGTGGTGTAGTCCACGCCGCCGGAGAGCGGCGGTTCCGGGGGCTCTCGGCGACTAACGGCTGGTCCGATGGCTCTGAAAATTGGTGTGTATGAACTATGGTGAAAGGGGAAGAGAATGGCGGGGGTGGTGTATGACACCTCCACCGGACGGCGGAGAAACGGGCGGTCAAAGGGGCGGCGACGGTAATGAGACAAGAAGGAAGAGCACGGGAAGAGAGAGAGAATTGGTGGCCGGCGTTGCACACCTCCGGTGCAGATGTGTTCGCCGGTGAGGGAGGGACATGCCGGAGGTGGAGGTGAGGCACGGCGGCCGGAGGTGGCGCCGGTAGGAAGCTAGAACCGATCAGCTATGGTGGAAGGGTGTAAGTCGACCATGGAGAGAAGGAGAGGAAAGAGAAGGAAAAAAAAAAAAAAAAGGAAAAATGAAGGAAAAAGGGTAGGAGCCTAGGTAATAAACTTCAATCCTACGTTTTGGGATCCTCAAATAATTCAACGGTGAATTAAAACACTGATTAAAAACGCGTAAATGTTTTATTTTAAATAAAACACTTTAAATAAAACACCACGATGAATTAAGGTAGAATATTATTTTATAAACTAAAATTTATAAAATAATATTTCCTCATCATTATATAAAATGATAAAGTACCGTTAATTAATCGAAGATGATAAAACCAATTAATTTAAATAAGAGTTTTCAACGTAAAATTAAACATCTTAATATCTTAAAACAACTAAAATATTTAATCTAAGTAATTATCCACAATTATAATATTTTCAGAGCTCATTAAATTATTATAATTGTGCTACTTTAAAAACAAGCTTATCTAATACTTTGAAATTCGATGGATAAGATCCGGAAAACGCCATCGAGGTACAACGCTTAAAAATCTTAATATCTTAAAACAACTAAAATATTTAATCTAAGTAATTATCCACAATTATAATATTTTCAGAGCTCATTAAATTATTATAATTGTGCTACTTTAAAAACAAGCTTATCTAATACTTTGAAATTCGATGGATAAGATCCGGGAAAACGCCATCGAGGTACAACGCTTAGGATAAAACTGTTCATGATTTTACAGCTGTCGGTGAAGAACAAATTACGTGATTTACGGAAAAGATAATCTATACGCGTGATTCCAGATGAGGGTAAAGACGAGAGAGATGTGATTTTGTCGGGAAAGAATCCAAAACTGATAATTTTAGCGGGCTGTTACAGATTTGTACCTTACTTTTGCCAAATATCAAAATTATACTAATCTTGATTTTATCTAGAAGAATCACTAAGATTTTTGTAGTTGTAATTTAAACTAAAATCAACTCAAAGAAAAATACGCAAAGAAATAAAATTGACGTTCGAAGATCAAATTAATGGGAAAGAAAACTTCTAGGAAATCGATTTCACCTAATTCCTCACTATGCTTTACTCATCCAACTAATTTAATTTAATTCTTTTTGTTTATTAGCAAATCTCTAATTCATCCAAAAGCCTCTTTCGATAGTCAATTGGAAATTATTCTTGTTCATCAATTTACACAAGAATATGCAAATTAATAAAGCAAGAAAACAATAAGACCAATGATTTAAATACTACATAGGTTCATACAAGTCCTTCGATCTCTATATTTACCTATGCCGACATATTCAAGATCTATCCTATAATTCCCTCTTTCGATAGCAAATCACAAGATTAAAACATCATCTAATCAATGGCCAGTTAATTAGAAGCAATAAACTCAGAATAAATTAAATAAACAAAGAGAGAATTGCCTTAAATTAGCATTGACAATCAAGCATAGTTCAGAACTAGGTTACATCGTTTTCCTAGAATAAATAAAATTTAGCTCATGCTAAAGATGGGATTTAACATAAATGAATTCACCATAATTGTTCTGAGAATATTGGAAGGAAAATAAACACTGAAAAATACTACTCGTAGTAGCAACTCGTCTTCAAAAATTCCAGGAAAATGATTCACTGCTTCTTTCTCGTCTGTGCCCGTGTATGATTCCAACGTACGTGCAATGTGTGGAACTCTCTCTCCAAAATAGATTACTTGAATTCTTCTAGTTGTGTTTTTCTCTCTAAAAAATATGTTCTCCAGTCAAAAGTCCAGCCATATGATGAAAAATCACTTTTATATACCCTAACGGCAGAAAAACCCTAGATCTGTAAAATATGATGTTTGCTTGAGCAGGGTGTCGAGCGTACATCGAGCGTTCAACTCTGTCTGACTTCACTCGAGCGTCCAATGTCTCCGCTCGAGCGATCTTGTTTTCCCGCAACCCGCTCGAGCTCACTGTCGAGCGGCCATCGAGCAGTTGAATCTGCCTGAATTCGCTTGAATGGCCAAATTCCTCCGCTCGAGCGATGTGATAAATATGCAATATGAAATTCTGTAAGTCATCACCAAGCAAGTCAAGTTTTTTATTTAGATGATCTGGAGTTCGAAAATCGATGGCAGGTAATCGAGAAGTTTGCGCCAAGAAATGTATATGATTATATTCTAGAGGCAGACAAACCACATGAAGAAGTTGATAGTCTAGACCATGAAGAAGCATATCAAGAAAATGAATCAGGCATCAATCTATTTGTTGATCTAAGCCAATATGACATGGTCCCGTTGTGCAGAAAAGATTTTCAACCCGAAGTAATTGAAAGTTACATGTCGGAAGAACATGAATCAACTGAAGTGTCTACTGAGGATGAGAGCGACTGGTCCAACAAAACTGATACCGAATGATTTTCAAACAGATATTTGTGTAGGTATAATTCTTATAAAAATATTTAATGTATCTTGTTCGAATAATAATTTATTATAATTTCAAACAGATATCCCTCCTAAACTCAAAAGAACACGTGAGCCATCCCCACCACTTATTAACCCCCCGTGTGCTTCACCTGCCAACAATGGTGAGCCAACATCACCAGAACTAGAACAAGGTATTTAATCACTATATATATTTCAAATAAAATAATTTAATTAAAATGTATGCCTTAATTTTTGTATATATAGCTGTTGTAAACCAGCACCGAGTTAGAGGCATTACAAGTGGTGTCTGCATAGAGAAAGTAAGGAAAGAGGGTAAAATTAAAGTTGATATATCTGATGATCACACCGATGGCTCTGGGGATTCGGCAGCCTGGCTTGCTTTTTATGTTGGTACACTTACTCGCACGTATGCACCGATGGCTATATCCTCATGGGCTAAAGTTCCCCAAGATGTGAAAGACCACATCAAAAATCGTTGTTTGGTAATAAGTTACTTTGTATAACATTTTTATTTAAATAATGTTTGAAATTATACTAATTGTTTATATATAATTCTTTGAATGACGAGTTTGAACTAAATTTTGGTTGGCGAGAGGATCGATTAACGATTGCGAAACTAATGTCGAATGCATTCTGGAGGTACAAAGGTTGATGTCATGCACGCTATTAGAAGTTCAGTACTACGACAGAGGCACGTCAAAATCCATACCAAGCAATGCCACCAAACAAATGGGAGAAAGTTTGTGATCTGTTTGAAGATTCTGCTTATCAGGTAATTTCGCTACTATCTTTTCTTAATAATATATAATAGATGTATTAAACATTAAATTATAATACTTTTTTTTCAGAAATGGAGTACAGTGAACAAAGCAAATAGGTCAAATTTAACGATACACCATCATGCGGGTACTCGATCTTTTCATCGCTTGTAAAAAAAAATAGTTATTTATTTTAGTCTCCATTAAATATTAATATATACACTTTTCTGGTTTAAATTATGATATTAATTTTTATTTTGCAATAAGAAGAAAATCCTACTGATTATGATCTGACCCAATTGTATGCTAAAGCACATAAAAATCGTGATGGTGTTTGGAGCAATCCTGAGGCAGAGGCAAATTATGTAAGTTTAAGTTTATTTAATTCCATTGTCTAAATATATTTTTGTTACATATACTAATTTTAATATTTTTCTTTTTCTAGGACAAGATGATATCTCTTAAAGACACTGTTGCGATCCATCTGATGAATCATCTGTCAACGATGCTAAAATCTTTTCTCAAGTTCTTGGATCACATTCTGGATATTTGAGGGGCTTAGGACGTTGCGTGAAGCCATCCTCAACATCTTCATCCTCTTCTAAAGCCAAATCGAATGACGACAAGACTAAAAAATTAGAGGAAGCTACACTTGAGATAGAACGATTGAGGTCGAAGGAAAAAGAGTTACTGACCCGATTAGATCAAACAGCAGATTTAAAGACAAGATTAGAAGAGAGGCTACAAGTAAATAACCAAAAAATGTTTGAACAATTCCAATCAATGATGTCCCAAAACCCTATGCCACCACTACCACCACAATCATAATTCATTTGGTTTTTTTAATTGCCTTTATTTATGATGTTTGTAAACATTTGAACAATTGATGTATATAGATTACAATTTATATTAGTATGTTCTTTTTAATTAAATTTAATTTTGTTTGATCAATACCGTTCGAACTTTAAATAACCCGTTCGAATGGTAAATTACCATTTATGCATGCATTCGAACAAAAACATATCGATTCGAACAACAAAAGACACATTCAAACGTATCGGGAAATATAATCTATGCGTTCGTTCGAACAATTAAATACGCATTCAAATAACGTTATTTTTCAAAACTCTATTCGAATAGAAGATTTCCATAAATAGATTGTCTGTTTGAACAGTTAATATTTTTCTTTGAACAAAAGTCACTTAAAAAGTTGTTTGTTCGAACGGAATTGGTCAAATATTGTGACGCCCCCAAATCCCCACGCCCGGACACGGGGAAATCGAGACGTCCGGACGGTGACAACACGGGTCACCATCCTATAGACGAGTGCCAAGTGTGTGCAAGCGACACATGTGCACGAAGAAATACGCAGCGGATAGCAAAGACATAAACTAAGTACCAGAATTTTTCTTAAATAAAACACAAAGCTGTTCAAAACATACATAATAAAATATTACAAGTCACAAATGTGACGCCCCCAAATTCCGCTTGGGATTGAACGGACATTTGAAGCGTCGAGACATGCAACACAAGGTTACCTGCCCCCGTTCATGACATATAAGATGCAATGTTCCTAACATGCATCTAGCATTATGCAATATTCGCAGCGGATAATCTTTTTCTTTAGCAATACTATGCACCAAACTAAATATATCCCAAATACTTGAAACATAATTCATACATAAAGGCATACTANCCTTTTTCTTTTTCTCCTTTTCTTTCCTTTTCTTTCTTTTTCCTCTTCTTTCTTCCCCGTTTTCTCTCTCCCCGCGCGCTGCCTCTCCCTTTTCTCCTTACCGCGCAGCCACCTTTGGCCGGCCATATCTCCGCCGTCCGGTGGAGGTGTCGTACACCACCCCCGCCATTCTCTTCCCCTCCCATCAGACTACATCTCCACCAATTTTCAGAGCCATCCTAACCCACCTAATTTCGGCCCCGATCCGTTGCCGGAGCAGCTCGCACGATCTCAACTCCGATCAGCCCCTTTTTGCACTTCCACCGCCGTTTCCACCGCCACCCACGGCCAAAACTCACTTCCTTTAGCTTCATAAATATCTCAAGGCCATTCCCTATCAATTTGGTGTCTTGGTTTGTCCCCGTTCAAAAGTGGGTATTTTGCGACCCACGGCTACAGTGCATTTGCACTTTACGTTGCTTTCCGCCCATCGTTTGCCGCGCGCGAACCTTCTAAAAATCATATATAGCATCGTAAGTATTTTCCAAACTCTACTTTTAGATTTAAATATATTTTGCTCTTACAATAATTTATTTGGTTGGTTTGCTGATTCCGACTGAGTCCGAGGAGTTCGGGGGTCGGATGGATGGAGGACGGAGTTGCTTGAATTGTTGTTTTATGGTTGGTTGTATTTGTCGAGCATTGAGATTGCATTTACATGGTGCATGCACGTGTATTTTATTTTAAATGAGAAAATCCTGTTTTATTGGCGTAAATGGGTTTTAGGGTGCGTGCGTATCACGAGCCCAAGCCGGGATGGGTTATTATCTCGGTGGAGCTCCTCTGGTCACTCGGGAGTGGATAATACTGAGTGACATCCCCTGGGTTGTCGCTGGGCGACGACCGGATCGCACGATACGGTAACGCTGTCGTGTCGACTCCGTGGTCCCTAGAGTGGCGGGGACTAGAGGATGGCCTGGCCAGGTACGCGCGAGGCGCGAGTCTGGGCATCACTCGTGTAGGTGTCACACGCGTAGACGTTACCTGCGGTGTGGCACAGAGCCAGAGTGTGCGGATGATCCCTAGGGGAGATCATGGTGCATGCATAATCGGATTGGTTTTTATGGTTTTCGGATACGGGCCATTTTCTGGGAAAATGGCGAGGATGTGTTGAGGACTTGTGATCCATTTTCTGGGAAAATGGTGGTTTATTGATTGGGCCATTATCGGGGATAATGGCGAGGTCTGGTTTTGTGATCCATTTTCTGGGAAAATGGTGGTTTGGGCCATTATCGGGGATAATGGCGAGGCTTGGTTTTAAACGATATGTTTTGGGCCGTTATCGGGGATAACGGCGAGATTTTGTTTAAAGGATATGTTTTTGGGCCAAATGGGTTTTTGGCGTGCGTGGAAAAAATATGGTTTATGAGTTTTGTGCATTGACATTTATTCATGCATATTGTTTGAGTTTAATATGCTTTTATCTAGTGGTGTTTGGATTTTACTTACCTGCGGCACCATTTATGGTACCGTAGATTTTGATGCAGAGTTCGAGGTGGAGGAGGAGGCTGAGCCCGAGGATGCGGCTCCGCCGGAGATCTGAGTTGAAGTCATGTTTTGGTTTTGGGCTTTGAAACAATATTTGTGACTTGTAATATTTTATTATGTATTTTGAAACGCTTTGTTTTTATTTAAGAAAAATTCTGGTACTTAGTTTATGTCTTTGCTATCCGCTGCGTATTTCTTCGTGCACATGTGTCGCTTGCACACACTTGGCACTCGTCATAGGATGGTGACCCGTGTTGTCACCGTCCGGACGTCTCGATTTCCCCGTGTCCGGGCGTGGGGATTTGGGGGCGTCACAATATTTGACCAATTCCGTTCGAACAAACAACTTTTTAAGTGACTTTTGTTCAAAGAAAAATATTAACTGTTCAAACAGACAATCTATTTATGGAAATCTTCTATTCGAATAGAGTTTTGAAAAATAACGTTATTTGAATGCGTATTTAATTGTTCGAACGAACGCATAGATTATATTTCCCGATACGTTTGAATGTGTCTTTTGTTGTTCGAATCGATATGTTTTTGTTCGAATGCATGCATAAATGGTAATTTACCATTCGAACGGGTTATTTAAAGTTCGAACGGTATTGATCAAACAAAATTAAATTTAATTAAAAAGAACATACTAATACAAATTGTAATCTATATACATCAATTGTTCAAATGTTTACAAACATCATAAATAAAGGCAATTAAAAAAACCAAATGAATTATGATTGTGGTGGTAGTGGTGGCATAGGGTTTTGGGACATCATTGATTGGAATTGTTCAAACATTTTTTGGTTATTTAATTGTAGCCTCTCTTCTAATCTTGTCTTTAAATCTGCTGCTTGATCTAATCGGGTCAGCAACTCTTTTTCCTTCGACCTCAATCGTTCTATCTCAAGTGCAGCTTCCTCTAATTTTTTAGTCTTGTCGTCATTCGATCTGGCTTTAGAAGAGGATGAAGATGTTGAGGATGGCTTCACGCAACGTCCTAAGCCCCTCAAATATCCAGAACGTGATCCAAGAACTTGAGAAAAGATTTGAGCATCGTTGACAGATGATTCATCAGATGGATCCGCAACAGTGTCTTTAAGAGATATCATCTTGTCCTGAAAAAGAAAAAATTAAAATTAGTATATGTAACAAAAATATATTTAGACAATGAATTAAATAAACTTAAACTTACATAATTTGCCTCTGCCTCAGGATTGCTCCAAACACCATCACGATTTTTATGTGCTTTAGCATACAATTGGGTCAGATCATAATCAGTAGGATTTTCTTCTTATTGCAAAATAAAAATTAATATCATAATTTAAACCAGAAAAGTGTATATATTAATATTTAATGGAGACTAAAATAAATAACTATTTTTTTTTACAAGCGATGAAAAGATCGAGTACCCGCATGATGGTGTATCGTTAAATTTGACCTATTTGCTTTGTTCACTGTACTCCATTTCTGAAAAAAAAGTATTATAATTTAATGTTTAATACATCTATTATATATTATTAAGAAAAGATAGTAGCGAAATTACCTGATAAGCAGAATCTTCAAACAGATCACAAACTTTCTCCCATTTGTTTGGTGGCATTGCTTGGTATGGATTTTGACGTGCCTCTGTCGTAGTACTGAACTTCTAATAGGTGCATGACATCAACCTTTGTACCTCCAGAATGCATTCGACATCAGTTTCAATCGTTAGTCGATCCTCTCGCCGACCAAAATTTAGTTCAAACTCGTCTTCAAAGAAATATATAAACAATTAGTATAATTTCAAACATTATTTAAATAAAAATGTTATACAAAGTAACTTATTACCAGAACAACGATTTTTGATGTGGTCTTTCACATCTTGGGGAACTTTAGCCCAGGAGGATGTAGCCATCGGTGCATACGTGCGAGTAAGTGTACCAACATAAAAAGCAAGCCAGCTGCCGAATCCCCAGAGCCATCGGTGTGATCATCAGATATATCAACTTTAATTTTACCCACTTTCCTTACTTTCTCTATGCAGACACCCTTGTAATGCCTCTAACTCGGTGCTGGTTTACAACAGCTATATATACAAAAATTAAAGCATATATTTTAATTAAATTATTTTATTTGAAATATATAAGTGATTAAATACCTTTTCTGGTTCTGGTGATGTTGGCCCACCATTGTTGGCAGGTGAAGCACACGGGGAGTTAATAAGTGGTGGGGATGGCTCACGTGTTCTTTTGCATTTAGGAGGCATATCTGTTTGAAATTATAATAAATTATTATTCGAACAAGATACATTAAATATTTTTATAAGAATTATACCTACACAAATATCTGTTTGAAAATCATTCGGTATCAGTTTTGTTGGACCAGTCGCTCTCATCCTCAGTAGACACTTCAGTTGATTCATGTTCTTCCGACATGTACTTTCAATTACTTCGGGTTGAAAATCTTCTCTGCACAACGGGACCATGTCATATTGGCTTAGATCAACAAATAGATTGATGCCTGATTCATTTTCTTGATATGCTTCTTCATGGTCTAGACTATCAACTTCTTCATGTGGTTTGTCTGCCTCTAGAATATAATCATATACATTTCTCGATTACCTGCCATCGATTTTCGAACTCCAGATCATCTAAATAAAAAACTTGACTTGCTTGGTGATGACTTGCAGAATTTCATATTGCATATTTATCACATCGCTCGAGCGGAGGAATTTGGCCATTCAAGTGAATTCAGGCAGATTCAACTGCTCGATGAAAAGGGAAAAAGAAAAAGAGAAGAGAAAAGAAATGAGGTCCAATCCTCACTTCCGGGATCCAGAAACTGATCCGCCGAAAACGATATTAAAAACATAAAACGACTAAAATAAATTAAACACTACATCAAATAAATAAATAAACACCAAGAAAATATTTTAAACACAACATCAAGCTAAAATATAATAAATAACTAGTAAAAACTAACTATTAAATTTTAAATCCAAAAACGAGCTAAAATAAATTAAACAGCAAATTTTAAACTCAACAGCAAATAAAATCTAATTAAAATCCGATAATTTAAAATAAAAGCACTACAATATTAATTAAATTAAAACCACTCATTCAGTGAAAATACACGTAAAAGCGGATCATCACAAATATGGTTATTGGTTCAAATTGACATTTCATATTGTTCGAACAGAAATTTTGTCATTCGAACTTGATTCTGAGACGACATTTTTTTGTCTAAAAAAAATTCCTGTTCGAACAATTTCGACTGGTTCCGCCCAATTTCGTCCCTAAATAGATGAAAATCAATTTTTGTCTCCGAAAAGTTTCTGAGACGATCTTTTTGAGACAAAATAGAGACAAAAATTTTTCATCTTCAAAAACTTTTAGGAACGAAATTCGAATTTTTTGAGAAAAAAATTTTTTTCTCAAAAAACCAATTCTCTTGTAGTGTAATAAAAATAAAAATGAGTAAATTTACTTTATTGACCAAATATTGAACTGGCAGTTACGTTTTACTAATGGCAGCACAAGATCCATTAGGGAGCTTTTAGCCATGCTAAAAAAATATGAATGTTGGTCTAGTCAACATATAAATCAATCAAAAATTGTCATATTTTTCTCTCAAAAAATTCCTATGGCACATAAGAGATCACTACTATGGAAGACAAGTTTTTCGGAAGGAGTTTTCCCTTTTAAGTATATGGGGTTGCCTATTTTCTTGGGAAGGTTAAAAAATGTGCACTTGGAAGAAATTGTGCCTAAAGTCTAGAATAAAATCACTAGATGGAAGATGAAGCTTCTATCGGTGGGCGGAAAACTAATCTTATTACGGTTGTTTTATCAAGTATGACTATTCATCTTTTTGTTGTTTTATCGGTCCCACAATCCATCATTAAAGGCCTTCACTGAATGATGAGTACATATTTTTGGGGGGAGGCGAATGACAAAGGGAAGAAAAAGTGGGTGGCCTGGAAAACCATTTGTAGACCAATTGAGGAAGGTGGCTTGGCTTTGAGGTACCTTGATGATATGCAACAAGCCCTGTACACTAGATTTGCTTGGAATCTTATTCAAGGTAATGTAAATCTTTATGGACAAATTTTTTCAATGAAAAGTACGTAGGTTCCAATCCTTGGACCTTGGTTGATGCAACAAGGGGTATAAGATTAATTAGGAAAATGATTGTTAAAAGCCTCACGATTATCATGAATAATTCGAAGTGGCGTATAAAGGAGGGGGATGTCTTCTTCTGGTATGACAAATGGCGAGATAGTGGTCCTTTAATTGATGATATGCAAATCATGGGTCAACCTTTACTTAAAGTTAAGGATTGTAAATTATCTAATAGTTGGGATGTGGATTTGCTTGTGTGATTAATTGGTCCAGTCAATGTTGATGGGATTTTGGAGGATTTAAAAAATGCAAACTAGGCTTGGACGTATTGATCTGGACAAAAAATGAAACTGGTTTGTTTTCCACTAAGTCGGCTTGAGACTGTGTTCGTATCAGGGTTGCACCCTAGAATGCCATTCATGGATGTGGCATAAAAACTTCCTCTTAAAATGTCTATCAATATATGGAAGGCTTGGAATCTAGCCTTGAGTGTGGATGATCAACTTCGTTGTATTGGCATTCCTATTACTTCCCAGTATGATTAATGTGCAAATGGCAACTATGAAGATCAGAACCATGTGTGTTTTGCGAGAGAATTGGTCAGCAAGGTTTGGCATTATTTTTTAGCTCTTTTTGGTATCCCACTCGGTCGTGTCTGGAAATAAATCGTGCCGATTTGGTTTCATCGTGCGAAATCCTCGACTCAAGTTGGAATAATAGTAAGGATTTTACCGATGATCATCCCATGGAGAATTTGGTGGAGAAGATGCTTGGCGTGTAAGGAGGGACAATTTGAGCCTATTATAGAAATTATGCATTCCATTCACCAGTGGATTGGTCTCCTATGTCACGATGTACATAAAATTTCTCACCTCTCCCATTTTGATATGCAGATATTGGAGAGCTTACAAGTTTCGCCTGTGTTTCCTTCGAAACGACTATGTAAAGCTATTACTTGGCAACGTCTAGTGGTTGGTTGGTTTAAGTTGAACACAGATGATAGCAGTATGGTCAATGCGGGTGCCTCAGGTGTGGGTGGGATCATTAGGAATGATCATGATATCTTAATACATGCCTTTTCTTCTTTCATTGGCACTAGTTCTAACAATAAAGCAGAGCTATTAGCGCTCCTTCAAGGGTCTCAAGGTATGTAAATTTTTGGGTGTTAATTATGTTGAAATAGAACTTGATTCTATGGTTGTGATATCTTGGTGGATGAGTAAAAGATGTGGGTGTGGTATTTGGAGGATTTCTAGGAGGAAGTTATTCACATTATGAACTCCATGGTTTGTTCTATGAACCATGTTTTTAGATAGGGAAATAAAGTGGCAGATTGGTTGGTGAAGAAATGGGCTTTAGGTTCAGATTTGGTTTGTTCCAATTTGGCAGAAACTCCTCAAGTGCTACGAGGTTTAATTTGCATGGACTATTCAGGGATGCCTTCATTCCATCTAAGATAGTTTCCATTTCTATAGATTATTGTATAGGGTTGTTTTTTTTTTTTTTTTGTTATTGTTTTTTCTGTGTTTCACATTTGTTTTGGTTTTTATTTTAGTTTTTTTTTTAATGCATGGGATGTTTTTATTGAATATATGTAAATCCTAAGTATTATCCACCATAAGCTATCAATAATATTTGAGTATCGTCCTCTTCTCTAAAAAAAAGATGAGAGAGAGACGTGGTGTAATTTCTCATTTAATAATGTCTAAAATATTTATTTAGACAATAATAAATACTTTAAGCTTCACTTTATAGGTCTATCGCTTTTCCCCTTGATACCTTCAAATTCATATAACAACTTGAGAATATCTTTTTTCCAAATCTTTTGAAAAGAGGAATCCAATTATTGGATAGATAGTGCTGTAGTTTTGCTTACAAAGTGCAAACATCCATCTTTTGAAAAGAGGATAATATATTTGTGGCTAAAGCATGATAGTTCTTTTTCTTCAATAAAAAGTATACTTGGCGTAATTACTTTAATTGATAAATTAAAGGATACATAGAATAATTGGTGCATGTCTATATCAAACATCAAATCGTGAGTCCTATTCCTTTAACCTTGCGACAAGCCTCCAAAGCATGGGAATTCTTGAAGATTTGGTATTTTCCGTTCACTGTAGTGGGATAAAAATGCCAATTAAACAGAGGGGGTAAATTCTTGAAGGATCAAAGCATGGGAACCCCTTCAATCATTTTTATCAAAAGTGAAGCCTATCATGGAAACGTTACATGCATGGGTGCTTCACTTCTTGAAAAACAGATGAAAATAAAAGTAAAAATAACTATAAAGTAAAGAGTTTTGTATCACTTTTTTGATCTTGAAACCCTTCTGATCAAAACCAGAAAGCAAAGCACGCGATAGAACACAAAGAAACCAACCAAGATGTAAATATTCGTCCATCTATGCCCCTCATGGAGCCCTCTCGTCTGCAACACATCGCCGCCAGTCACCATGCAATCTTTGTTCTCTTCGTACCATATGAAACATCTCGAAACAAGGCAAGAATACTCATTGATGAGTAGGGCATCAAGCGCATACTTGTACATTGAGAGGAAATGCATGAAAAGCCAGTACTTCGGCATGCTTTCTGAGGAGATGAAATAGCCAGAGAAGAGAAAGAAAGCCCCTAAAAGTATTGTCACGAGCGAAGTACCCGCAATGTAGTTTGGAGCAAGAGAGCTCAAGAAGAGCACGAAAGAATTCGCCATCAGAACTATGACCCAGATAACCATTACAAAGTAAGCAAAAGCTTGCCATGAAGAACAAAGACCGACCAAGAAATAAACCGAGACCGAGTATATGATTGCGATGGCGAGCAAGTAGGGCAAGAAAACGAGGGTGTTTGCTATCAGGTAAGAAGAGATTCTATAAGCACCGCTTGACGTTTCTCTCAAAAGTATTGGCCTTTCATTGATGAAGATTGGAAGGGTTTCAGTTGTAGAAGAGAGAAGGAAGGTGAGAGTGAAAGCGAAGAAACCGAACCTCTTTTCAATGCCTTGCTTGCCAAAACCAATATTGATGTAAATTGTTCCCAGAACAAGACCAACGACAAGAGCTTCCAATGTGTTGGTTAGAAGAAGCTGTCTGGTTCTGTAAATGATCTTCCAAAACCTGCTATAAAGGGTTAGGATCTCATGCACCCGAGAGCTCCTATATTTTACATTTTTTGCATCCCCATCAACGGAGGCTGTGGAATTATTGGGTGATGGAGGGAGTGATGGTGGTGTGAGGGGTTTAAGCTCCTTGAGTTGGTTAAGTACTTCCATGGCGTATTCTAATGCATTGAGTTGTGGAGGAACATTGAAGTCATTCGAAACCATGAAAGACTGCAATGAAGAAAGCGTCCCATGATGCACCACAGTCCCTTTTGATAGCAAAAGGATTCTGTCAATGGTGGAGAGGATTTTGAAGCTTGGTTGGTGTATAGACAAAACCACAGTGCGGTGACGGGAAGTGGCTATGGATTTAAGTGTTTGCATCACGTTGAAAGCAGAAGAGCTATCAAGGCCTGAAGTTGGCTCGTCAAGAAGCAAAACTGCAGGGTCATGGAGAAGGCTTAGGCCTATGGAAACGCGTCTACGTTCACCACCCGAGAGGCCATGAGCAAGCCTGGTGTTTGCTAAATGCGTAAGCCTGAGCTCGGTCAGAAGAGAGGAAACAATGGCGGAAATATCAGATGTTTTAGGGACATGCACTAGCCGAGCAGCAAAGGCAAAAGTCTCCGAAACAGTGAGTAAGGGAAGGCATGCATCGTGCTGAGGGACATAGGCGGAGAGTTTGCGGAATGAGGAAGGGTTGACAGGAGAAGAGTTGAGAAAAAGAGAGCCATTTGTGGGTGAAACTCGGGCAGCCAAAATGTCTAAGAGGGTGGATTTTCCAGCTCCGCTGGGGCCAACAATGGCCAAGATTTGAGAGGGATATGCAGTGAGGGAGACATCACGGAGGATGTAATTAGTGGGAGGGAGTGTGGAGCAAGGTTTGAAGAAGAAGAAGATCAGGGGTGCAATGGTTCTAGTAGTACTGGAAATATTGGTGCTTGATTTTGTGTAGGAGATTGAAGAGGCTGTTAGTTTGTAGCTCTTTAACGCCGGCGCCGGGGCAGGAGGCGGCGGCGGTGGTGGTGGCGTTTCTGTAGATTGGTCTTCCATTGAAATGGCCGGTGATGGGAATCGGGATATTGAAGCTGGGAGAGTAAGGGAAAGGAGAGGGAGATGTGGGGAGATGTGTTAATGGGGATTATACTATCCATGAGTTTGGAGTATAATGTTGGTGGAATTAAGATAAGAAAAGAAAGAAGGAAATAAAAAGTTTTTGGTGGGCTGTCCCGACGACTTTCTAGAATTTAATTATGAAATTGGACACAATAGAATTGGAGTAATAACGTACGTACACAATGATCATAATTCATCATGAGTTTGTTCACGTACGGGAAAATGCGAACAAGAGGAGATACATTTAAGTTTTTATTTTTAGTTTTGTTATTTACAAATTGGTATATATGTTCCCCATAATATCTTGATCTAAACACCTTCTACAATTAAAAAAGGGATAGATACAACATGATACTACCCTGTATTTAATGTAGGGTCTACATTATCCCCGGACATAAATGAAATGTTATATCTATCTATTTTCGAATTGTCAAAAATATATGAATTAAAAAGTTGTAAAGAATCTGGATCCGTAAAGACACTACTTTAAGGGTGTTATGATTCAGAAACCATCTCATTCTATCTCATCAGTACAATTTTTTCAAATTTTCACATAACATATAATAAATTATTCAATTTTTTCAAATCTCAATTCAATTTTTTCATTAAAAAATAATATTCTAACAATATTTTATTCAACTATCAAATTTTATCTAAAACATTTTCATCTCATCACACTATCCAAACACTTATTGTGATATCATTTGAAAATTTTAAAAAATAAACATAATTTAATTATTAATTGATGCAATATTAGGTCATCACATTTACAAATGGATTACCTTTTTTTAAAAAAAAAACAAAGATATTAATATTAGCAAATATTCTTCTCTCATCTCAATTTTGGTTGACATGTACATTTCAATTAATATTTCTGACGTTGTATATATATAGAATTATTTGTACATATCTCTCGTTGCTAAAATCAAATATTGCATGTGTATTAATCGTAATTGGCGTATATATGTATGTGCGTCAATATCAAAGTATACACATTACAAAACTTTGTTTTTGACGTCTACTACTCTCATTATTTGTAACTTCTCAAATCGAAATTAGGATTGCTGTCCGGATATGAAACTTCCCTTTCCAAGACTAGTTGGCGTACAAGTTACTTACACATTTAAGCATATGGAAACTACATATTCTCTTGAACGAGTCCGGCATGTATAAACAGACAATAGTCATCAATTTGACGTTGACTTCTCGAATCGACGACTATTGATATGAGAATAATGTTATTTGTCATCTTTTTAATCATCATTAATTCATTATCTTTGGATGTAACATCAAATAATTCATAAATAAATAAAAATATAATACATAATTTTTCGATAGTACGTTTTAAATAATATTAAAAGATTTTACTACATACAGTTACTCTTACGTATTTTTTATATACTTAATGATGTGATATTTTATATTAAGAAAAGTCATGTAACCAACCACATTAATAAAGTAAACAAACATGATTGTACATAAAATTTTTCATATTAAAATATAATACACAATTAAAATAAGTAGATCCATAGCTTACTATGAGCCAAATAAAATGCATATTATATGCATTGCTTGAATGATCTTATCTAAATTTACAATGGGCAAAGGAATGATGGTTGAGATTATTGTGTTAATTATAAAAATTAGTATTTATATTAATATTTTTAACTTTTTGATAATTTGATGACTCAATTTTTTAATTTTGTAAAATTAATACATCAATTTAAAAAAGTTCACAATCAAGTACATTAGTCAATCTTTCATTAGAAAATTAACGGGAGGTCACATGCCAACCTTTGATTCGCCAACATGCGGTATCAATATTCATGACAATTTTTAATATTATATATAGTCGTAAAATGTATAAATATTACGTAATTGTTTAAAAAAGAAGATTTATTATAAAAATAATAATTACTTTTTACATAGGTTGATAGAAACACCTAACTACAAATTTTCTAAAATTCAAGAATTAATTTTATGAAAAAATAAAGAAATTTAAAATGAAATCTCAGAGAGAGTCATGTGATGGAGTACGTCTCTTATATCTTATTGAGAATATATAAATATAAAAACAGGGAAGTGATTGGAATGGGTGCAACTTGGTAGAGTTGGATGTTGAGAAGACAAATGAATTAATTAAAAGCAAAGCAATAATTCCCAATTTCTGAACGATCACGAGTTCACTGTTCGCTCACAAAACTCTCTTGACTCTCATGCGTAATTTAAAGGCATGAAGACGTTTGGGCCCACCACCCTGACCCGCCTACACTTCACGACGAGCTCTGGTATCAATAGCTGCGCAATCCGTGACTCCACTATGCATGCAGTTCCATGTGCATGTGGACCAACAGTAGCTATAGATCATGATTTGGATGAGATGTCGACAATACAATGCATAGTCACGTGAATAACGTACCTGAATATTGTCTTAACATGAGATGTTTTCTTTCTCAAAGTACATTGTCTGCCCACTGACACTCGATCCACAACCATTTTGCATGTCCGTTCTAATTTGGACCATTTTTGGAAGGCTTTTTGATCTTTCAAATATTGTAAATTTTTTTTTTTTTTTTTAGTATGATCCTAAGATGAGGGATAACATGACTTTTATTTCAAAATTGAGATCCTTTATGGTTTGTTGATGAGATTAAGAGATTGTTTGGATAATAAGTTGATATGAAATAGTTTTAGATAAAAGATAAAAATTAAATAAAATATTATTAGAATATTATAAAGTTAAATTGAGATTTGAAAAAATTGAATTGTTTATTATATTTTATGTAAATATTTAAAAAAAATTGTAATAATGAGATGATATGAGACGAGATAGTTTCTTAACCCAAATAGCCCCTAAATGATATAAATATACTATAAGAAAAATGGTTTCAACACTCTGTTTCAAAAAATGAATAAATTTATGATTGTATGAAAAAACTCACTTTTTAATGGTAAATCTCACTATTTTTTAAAGAGAATATACTAGACTTACACATCGTTAGATGTCTTAGCTGGTTCGTTTTCACAAACTACTTCATCTCATATATCATTATAATTTTTTTAAATTTTTACATAAAATATAATAAATAATTCAATTTTATCAAATTATAAACTAAAATTAATATTAAAATATTATATTTAAATAATATTTTATTTAATTTTTATCCAATCTCATCTTATTTATGTAATCAAACAAGGCCTTAGGTTGGAGAACTTGATGGAGCATTAAACTGAGAATGGGAATGGGAAACAAGTGTGGCCATTTTGCAGGTCATACTAGTCAACGCGTCTCATACGAGTCCTTATTAAAAAAATAAAAAATAAAAAGAGAAAAGTAATGCATCATTTTAATTTTTATTATTTTATTACGTATCGATGATTAGAAATTATTTATTATATTTTATTTATAAAACTATCATTTAATACCATATAATGGGATAATGAGAAATGATAAATAGATTTTTTCTAAAAAAGATTTATGGATTATTTGTTTATTTATTTTATTTTATTTTCATATGTACTAACCATATAATTTTTATTCAAAATTTTCATTTAATTTAAAAAATGAGATGAGATGAAATAAAATAAAAGTTAAAAGTTAAATAAAATATTATTTTTATTTTAAAATTTAAAAAAAATATAATGATTAAATAAAATGAGATGAGATACCTAACTAAACAAGTTCTAAATATATATATCTTCTATATATAAAAAGTATGTATGTAACGGAAAATCTTGTTTTAACGGTTTTTCTTGTTTTTACGTTAAAATTAACACCGTTTGTTTTAACGGTTTGGCATATAAAATGAAGACATAAATGTTGAGAAAAATAGCATTCAATGTTATTATATAATTTATTAATCACAATAATTATAATACTTAATGGTTTATATAATAATAAATAATTAAAGATTAATTATTATATTTTTCTCTTTCTCCTTAACATATACACGTGTATTATGTGCATAAGACGTGAATCTCTAAGTATAATATATGTGTATTATACGTTTAATTAATTCAAATTATTGAGTATTCCAAATTTAAAAATCTCATATAATATATAATACAAGTGTGTTTAGTCAAAGTGTTTTTTTTTTTCCCACGGTAGTAGGACGTAGCTTCCGTTAAGTCATATTCCACACGTGGGCTTGCTATAGTGGGCACGTGACAAAGGCTGTGATCCTTGAGCTAATCAAGAAATAGTAAATTCGGCCAACAACTTCAAAATATATTTAAGAATTTATATATATGCTATATATAGAAAATATTATACCACAAATTTTATAAAAAGATTATATTTTAACTTTATGTTGTCCCTGATCGAATCAACCAAAAACAAAATAAAAATTTCAATGTTGTCTTTATTAATCGTCTACAGGATGACATAAATTGATGAATTATAATACAAACATCAAGCGACACATATTTTGAACTACCGTTTGTGTTAGTCTTTTATTAAATTTTTCGTATACATCTTTGCTAAAATTATGGATGTTATAAACATGTATTAGATTATATGATATTTTAAACTATTTTTTTTATTTTTTCCAATATGCTTTAAATTATTAAGTGACATCAATAATTTTTATAAAATATATATTATTTTTTACAAATAATCATTTTATAAAATTAGACAAACGTGCTTTGCACGTTACTCCCACCTAGTATATTTATATACACACTAGGTAGGAGCAATAATCCAATACATGTTTATAACATTCATAATTTTAACAAATTTACCTACAATAAGTTCAATAAAAGTCTAACAAAAACGGTAGTATAAAATATGTGTCGTTTGATGCAGTTTATACTATGATTCATCATTTTGTATAATCTTGTACAGGATCAATAGAGATGGTGTTGAAATTCTTGTACTGCTGTTGGTTAAGTTAGTCAGGATCAACATAAAGTTGAATTATCTATTCTCTTTATAAAGCTTGTGCTACAATATTTTATATCTATGACAAATGTTCTTGTAAAATAACACAAATTTTGTAATGCAATATTTATAATGAAATTAGTATTCATGATGTAAATAAAAGTCAGTTTTAATATAAAAGTCATTTTACTTATAGATAATGTTGCAATGGAAAATAAGAAAACATACATCACCAATATGATTCATAAACTCAACTGTTGAACAACCAAATGCTTCTTTTACAATTTCATTAAACAAATCAGTAGACAGTCTTCTTGTACCATCGTTGAATTCAACATATGTTCGAGAATTATAAATTTGATTGAAATATAATTAGAAGTTTGACTCAATAAAAACTATACATTAAATCTATTACATAAATTATAAAAAAAATAATTTTGAAAGATACATACTGTAGTTGGGAAATGCTTTGATTTTTACAATAATAACAAAGGAAACTATCATTATAATCATGTTCAGTTCCTTTTTTACAACCTAGACATGATATATAATGGTGGTTAATTGGCTCAAGTCAACCATCATTATTTTTGTCTTAGTGAAAGTTATGTCCTATTAATATTTTTTTTTAAAAAAAGCTTTGATTAAACAGACTTGTATTATATGGGATTTTTAAGTTTGGAATGCTCAATAATATGAGTTAATGACACGTGTATTATACTTAGAGATTCACGTCTCATGCACCTAATACACGTGTATATATTAAGGAAAAAGAAAAAAATATAATAACTAATTTTTAATTATTTATTATTATATAAACAATTCAGTATTATAATTATTGTGATTAATAAATTATATTATAAAATAAATTCAGATGCTTTAAACTAACATTAAATAAATAATCAATGATTTGAGAATTACATCTCAATAATGGCCCACCCCTTCCATTCTTCCGTTCATACTAATACCAATAATGAAGATTAAAAGCACATCCTATTTAATTAATTATCAAGGGCATAAAACTTACATCCATTCTACTATTATTTTACTTTCTCTCTCTAATAGAGAAATGATATTTGCAGTTATAGTTATACAAGTACCGTGCAATCTTTTTAAAAAAAATGAATTAATACGGGACCCATATGAAAAAAATTAATTTTTTAAATCGTAGACCCTACTCTTTTTCAAATAGATTATGCGCCGTTTGTAAATTCTACGATTGTATATAACTTTATTCTATAAAATATATTTCTCACCATGAGACCCATACGTACCGGTACGGCCTAGTGGGAACTACGAAATAAGTTCGAGGTGATCAGTATTTCTTTATTATTATTTCTTACATATATATATATATATATATATATATAGCAATCAGATGAGCACAAATAGTTTAATAATTTTATTTCCATAATATTAGTATTGCACCTATTCCAAAATATTATATTTTTAAAAAAATATTAAGTGATATTCATTATTTTATTTTATGTGAAAAATTCTATTATTTAGATGAATTTATTTATTTTAAAAATTATCACAAACTCATCATTTTATTTTATGATATAGATGATTAATTTTAATAAATTAAAATTGGATTTATTTCTTATTGGTTTTTTATTTTATTTTATTACTTAATTAATTATTTTTAAGTCCGTAAATCAAAGTTTTTAATACTCTACCGGATGTTGTACCGGTCAAGGTACTAGAATGAAATATTTCGGTACCGGTACTATTTCGTGTACCGTTTCGAGATAGTCGATATATGAATAAATTATATATATATTATATTTTAAAATAATAGTCTGTATATGAATAAATTATAGATAAATACATATATATAAATTATAAATAGTCTAATCTGAATTAGAGGTCAAAAAATGATATTGCAGTTTAAAAAAAAAAGAAGCAAAAGTCAAAATGCCGACCAGTACAAATCGAAATATCGACCAGTACGACTAGTATCTGGGCCAGTACGAAATAGGTATAATATATGTACTGGACCAATGGCCGGTAAGGCATATACAGGCCGGTACCGGTATAGTATTTAAAACAATGCCGTAAACTCCTAACCGTTGGATTAGATCTAGATATTCTAAGATGAATCATGAACGGCCTAAATTAGATCCCACAAAGCCCTACCCTTATTTCTCTTTCCCTCTCTCTCCTTCCCCATCATCTCCCCTCTCTCTCTCTCTCTTCCTTCCTATCATTATTTTATGATAATGAAAAATTCTCACTGTTTGATTAGATCTAAAAACCTTAAAATAATGGCCTAGATTAGATCCCACAACTACCCTTATTTCTCTTTCGCCCTCTCTCCTTCCCCTTAGTTCTCGTGTTAAGATTCTTTTTTTTTTTTAAATCTACACATGTATTATATATGTGTTGGGAATGTGCAGAAAGCAAATTATGTTTAATTTGTTCTTGTCTTATTATTTTCTTGTAAAATAATTTTTTTTTCCATTTTTTCAGTTGATTTTTATTTTTCTCTTCCTTTCATTATTTATGTTGTGTCTTCCTACCACGTTCTTTATTTTTCATAAATATTAATATTTTTTTTTCCCGTGTGGGTAAATGAAAAAATCGCAGTGTGTGAAGAGCTGCTATGTTGCTTCAAAAGTTAACAGGAAAAACAACGGAGGGTAACGGAAAACAAGAAACTTTAACAGAAAAATAACAAAAATTATTGTAGCAGTTAGATAGGTACTTATATAATAGATATATATATATATATATATATATATTTATATATATATATAGAAGAAAAGAAGAGGAAGGAATGTGATCTTACTAAGTTCATGGATATAGGCAAAAGACGAAGCAACTTGACTTCAACTTGACACAGAGGACTTCACCTTTTAATTCTTGTTCACCTCCTCCGGATGAATATTATAATAATAATTATATTTCAAAATATTTCTATACATATCATTCGAGTAATATAATTTGATTTAAAAAATAAATTTTAAAATTTATATATTATAATAGAGATTTTGGGAGAGCACAAGAGGTTGTAGAAATTACTATAATTTGTAAATTTTCCCTTCTTAACCTCCTGGGCATAAGTTTTATTGTGGAATGAGAAATGATTTGTATAAATTTTAAATAGATAAGTCTCATATAAATCTTTATAAGAAAAAGTAGATCCTACTTTAAAAAAGTGTTAAAAAAATTATTATTTATTAGTAGGATCTACTTTTTTTTAACAAAAGATTATTTGTATGAAATTTATGTATTTGAAATTTGTATATAATATTACTCGAGCCGAATTGCAGAATTCCTTGTATGTTTTCTCTTATTTCTATATGCTATTGAAACCCCTTTTCAGTTTATGCTATTTCCTATAATTTTTTTTATTGCTTTCAGTTTGAGACCAATAAATTTTGAATCACTCACTGATGGTGAATGATGAAGCCTATGGTCTTTTGTTAGCTGCACTTTTTTGCAAAGAGACGGGGCTGTCAAAGGTTATACTTGAAAGGGATGTTGTGCAAGTTCATGTATCCATGGCAAACAAGGCTGAAAAGGATTTGAGCTTAGGTGATTGATTAATTGCAGATGCCAAAGGTGTATTAACAACTCTTAGATCATGGTCTGTTGTTCATACAAATAGAGAGACTAATATGACAACACATATATTGGCAAGAGTTGGGCTTGACCTTGATGAAGACAAGTATACATTGGAAGAAATTCCTTCATGTATTCAATCTATTGTATTAAGTGATTTGATGTAATGTCTTTTGTTATAAATGAAATTCAATTTTATTTAAATAAAAAATAAAAAAGAATGAGCACTACCGTCAAAGCATCATCATGGTCATGCGACCGTATTGTTGGCATTGGGCATCCAAACAATGCATCAACAACAACTTATACGCATACTCCGAAAAGATCAAGCCAACAAAATTTTGATGCATATAAATGGCACTACAATAATTCTAAGGGTAGTTGTGAAAAATCAACACATTCCTTGCTCCAACAGCATTGAAACTCATAGACTTTAAGTCTTGTTTGGAACTTAGATTCAATTTAGATCAATTCAGTTCAATCTAATTTTAAGCTGAATCTAACATCTAAATAAATTATTAAATTATTAACAAAAATTATATTTACAGTAACTTTTGCATACCCTTCGTACACTCCAATAATATGATTGATTACATTACTTTTTTTTAACTTAAAATAACTGTTTTGGCTAATCATATAAGTAGAGTACGCAAGAAATAAACAAAAGTAACGGCATGTAGCAGAACTCAATTACTAAACTCATATCAATTTAAAACCTCTTTATACGTGGGACCCACAACATTTTTCGGCTTCCTATAAATATATCTAAATTAATTTTAATATCTAAATACATCTAAACTCATCTTAAGTGAACTCTACAAAACACACTCCACAATTTCAACTCACTACTATTTATAAAAAAATTCAACTCATCTCAACTTAACTCAACATCCAAACGGGCCTAATTGTTAGGATAAAAACAATAAATGGCAAAGCTGCTTGACTTGAAAGGAACATTAATACATGAGTTTTTTTAATTTGGAAAAATCTATTTGCCAGCTTAAACACAACATCATCAAGAATTTGAGAGAACCTTGATTTGGATTGTTGCACACCATTACTACCAAAAAAAAAAAAATCTATTTTTAAAAGCCTAATTTATATGTCTATTTTACTTCTACTCGAAGCTACAACAATTTAAGGAAATCTTGATCCTAAATTTCCTACTTTTTCAACTAATGCAAATGTTGAGCGTGAGTTTTGTAGGTGGGCTGGCGAAGTACACTAGTCTGTCAAGTATGTGGAAGCTAAACAAGTTCTTTTATTTCTATTAACCCAAATGAGCGCGATATAATTTTATAAAAAATATATTATATTATTTTTAAATAAGAAGTCCAAAAAAATAGTATTTTGTGTTTTATATTAGAAAGAGAGAAGTGCTAATAGATATAAAATGATTATACAAAAATAAATTTACCGACTGATGTGGCTTGATATGATCTATTAAATTAACTACTTAGAAATAAAAATAATTTTATAATAAAGAAATGATATTTAAATTAATAAAGTACGCATTTCTTTTGAAAAAAATTGTGTAAATATAAGTAAACTCAACCTTTTTCTAAAAGAAATGTGCAGCACATGCACAACTCATGATTAAAAAAAAAAATGATTGTGCTAATAACTTTATATATTTGACAAACTCTGGTAAATAGTTTGTTGGAATGGTGAATTTTGTGCACAAGTTAGCTAGTTAAAAACTAAATTTTTTATTGAATTTCTTATAGTCACTCGAACTTAAGAGCCAAAACATCGATAAAATCAAAAGCATTACGCCAGAGACCTATTGGCATACAAAGATGACACGCCTTGCGAAATGTTTTTCTAATAGACTAGACCTAGTCAACTTTATTCCTAACAGATGAATAACAAGAAGATCGATTTGCTCAAGTAGAAAGCCTTGAGAATATTCAAGTCAAGCCAATATAGAGATAGTATGTGAAACATTGTAAAATAAATAAATTTTGAGAATTGGTCCCAGAGTTTCTGTTTGTTTGTGCTAAGTAGTGAAGAACTTTGAGCACGAAGCTCGGTTTGGAGAGATTGGTGGGAGATGTGCTCAACCATGCTAGGTGTGAGCGTGGAGCTCAACTTGGAAAGATAGGCAAAAGATATGCTCGATCGCGCTAGGTGGCGAGCACAGAGTTCGGCTTGTAGAGCTAGGCAAGAGATGATTTGATCGTGCCAGGTGGTGAGTGTAGAGCTCGGCTTAGGTGCAAACGTTTGCCTGATAGCAAAGAGTGTGTATTCTTGTGAGTGTTTAGTGAATTTTTTTTCCTCTTTGATATGAATCCGTAGAATTGAAATCCCTTAAACCCACGATCAATTTGAAAACTGTGACGCCCCCAAATTCCGCTTGGGATTAAACGGACATTTGAAGCGTCGAGACATGCAACACAAGGTTACCTGCCCCCGTTCATGACAGATAAGATGCAATGTTCCTAACATGCATCTAGCATTATGCAATATTCGCAGCGGATAATTTTTCTCTTTAGCAAAACTATGCACCAAACCAAAAATATCCCAAATACTTGAAACATATTTCATACATAAAGGCATACTAAAAAGCCGTGATCACCACACTAGTCTAAAATGGTTGTGATCAAAAGAATACTTGAGATACAACTCCAAAAGTACAAGTATTAACCTAAGTTAAATACTATACCATCATCAACATCGCACCGTGGCCTAGTCGACCGTATTCAGTTGGTCAGATTCCAATTCTCCTTTGGGTCCTGTAACAAGATCTACCATTCGGGGGGAATGGTAGTTGGGACTACCACAGTGAGATTTGATTACAAATCTCAGTAAGTTAACATAAAACTCACACACAGGTTAAAAATGCATGCATGGCAGTAAAAGCATAAATGCATAATTATAGTCATACATAAACATAGTATAACTTGACATATAGCATGACTTAACCAGAACTTAAGCGTGAACTGAACTTGACTTAAAATGGCATGAACTTAAGCTTAAAACATAACATGAACAAACAACATAACATGAACATGAAACATAACATGGACTTGAAATATAGCATGAACGTAAACCTGCATAACATAAATAAGAACTTGAAAATAACATAAACTTGAACATAACATGTACGTGAGTATAACATAACATGGACTTGATCTAAAACTTGACTTATCATGTATTTGATCTGAAACTGGACTTAACATAAACTTGAAATCTTATTCAATTGTCTTGATTAATAACGTGCGTTAATACGTACTCCACAGTTGTTGTGGCCCTACGTATTCAAGTAACATAAAACATAATACGTACTCCACAGTTGTTGTGGCCCCACGTATTCTACATGTCACAATTGCTGTGTCTCATGTAGTGTATGCTCCACAGTTGTTGTGGCCCCATACTTCATGCTCCACAGTTGTTGTGGCCCCATGAATACACATAACATAAAATATAATACGTACTCCACAGTTGTTGTGGCCCCACGTATTCTACATGTCACAATTGCTGTGTCTCATGTAGTGTATGCTCCACAGTTGTTGTGGCCCCATACTTCTTGTAACATAAAATATAATACGTACTCCACAGTTGTTGTGGCCCCACGCATTATAAGTAACATAAATATAATACGTACTCCACAGTTGTTGTGGCCCCACGCATTATAAGTAACATAAAATATAATACGTACTCCACAGTTGTTGTGGCCCCACGCATTATAAGTAACATAAAATATAATACGTACTCCACAGTTGTTGTGGCCCCACGCATTATACGTAACATAAAATATAATACGTACTCCACAGTTGTTGTGGACCCACGCATTACACGTAACATAAAATATAATACGTACTCCACAGTTGTTGTGGCCCCACGTATTATACGTAACATAACATGTCTTATCTTTCTTAATGCATGAGATATTATTTAATATCATATACTTTTCTAACATGGCGTATGCTTGTAAATGGCACAATATGATTTAATCATAAACATTTAATGGCATACATGTATCTTATGGCATACTTAACATGGCATACTTATAACATACAATATTGTATGACAGAAAAGATTATGTAACAGATAATTATTCATGAGAGATTAAATCATACATAGCAGATAAACATGTAATGACATAGCATGACATGGCATATACGAGAACATACATACATAAATTATAGTTCTCTTACCCATCACACATACACAATAAACTGATAGTAAGTTAGAGGCTAACTTACCTCGATCGTCGCGTTCTATGAGAATAGAGCGCGAGACACGAGGAACTGCACAACAGCTGGAAGAGGAACACTCAAGTCCTTAAGATTTTCACTTCTGAACTCAATTGCCATATTGTAAGCACTTGCAACACCACGGCCAACTTGAGGTTTCACTATACTCGGAAGAGATAAATTGACTTCAGAAAGCCTTTGCACTAAAACAAGTTCATTAAAATTATCAATAACAACCAAACAAACAACTCATTTCTCAATCCATATACTCTTAGCCATAGTCAACCACAAGATGACACCAGTCATCCCGGACTATAATCCATATCATCACTGCTTCGGGACACTGTCATACAGTTTCCCAACATTACACCATACGCTCCACACTTCTCTGCTACGCCATTCAACCCTTCGTGACACGCCATCCGGTGTATCACGACTTAGTACAGAGTACACTCACGTGAACTCTCTTCCATTCACACTACAAAACCCATCACTGCGATACACGTCTCACGGTGCATCGCTACGCGACACGGAGTACGCGCTACGCGTACTTCCTTCGCTACAACACTCATCAACACGATGCACATCACACGATGCATCGCCATACCACACGGAGTACACTACATGCGTACTCCCTTCCTTCTACGACCCACATCACTACAGCGCATGTCGCGCGGCGCGTCGCTGCATTACACAGAATACGCTACACGCGTATTCTCTTCACACAACCCGCCGTATCACATCTACGGCATCCATCTCACGCCTATACTTCACAGCACAGTCCACAAAACTACAAAATCAAGCCTAACACTTCACAACCACACTTCGTTTCACAACTACGCAGCGAACTCCACAAACACTAACTACACAGTCTACAGCCAACCAAATCAACTATGTTAAACATAAATAACTAAAGATAGAGGGTTAAGACGAGAGAGATGTGATTGCTGTCGGGAAAGAATCCAAAACTGATAATTTTAGCGGGCTGTTACAAAAACCAATCCAAAAAAGTCAAAATCAAGCCAATGGAAAATCTAGAGTCAATGAAAACTTGTTTCAAGAACCTAAATCTGATGATCTAGACATGATGAAAACTTATTTCAAGAACCTAAATTATAGGGAAGAACGCCACACAGGTTATGATGCCTATTATAAGTTCAAAAGTTCATTTAAGAAGAAGATGAGTAAAACTCAACTCACATGAAAATATTCATCAATTGTCTTCCTTTGAAAGTGTGGCTACAATATGTTTAAATATCCATTCCCCTAAACAACATAAGCCCTAGCTGAAATTCATTCCCTAAAATACCCATTGGTGGCCGGCGCCCCCCTTAAGTGTTTAACATAAAAATTCTCTTGAAAATCCTAGTTCATCAAAATAAGACATATCTGGGCCAAACATTTTCAAGTCTAATTATTCTAAACTAATTCTTATAACTAATAAAATAAGTCATTTTAATGAATTAAACAAGTTCAAAGCCTTAAATAATAATAGGTCCAAATAAGAACCCTAAGTCATGTAGCCCTTTCCATAGCTTGTATCACATAGATCAACAGTGGTTCTCCTTCTTTCAAGCCCAACTTGAATGTTGGAGTTTTGCTAGCTTAATCTCAAGTGGATTGCACCAATCATTGCATTGCTTCCTTGATCTTCTTAGCTCTTGGCCTTATGTTTGGCTCATCTGGAACTTGCAAATGATCTTTAAAAGTCAGTCCATGTTGGGGCCCATCATTCCCTCTCTCCTAAAAAGGATTTGACTTCAAATCTCCACCTACATCAAAAGGAGAAAGATCAGAAACATTGAAAGTAGTAGAAACATTATACTCACCTAGAATCCAAACCCAATCTCCTAGTTCAAATATGACACTTCTTTGCCCTTTATTGGTTTGGTAAGCAAATTTCTCCTTCTTTTGGACAATTTGAAAAATGACTTGCATAAATAATTTCAAATCGAAAGGAGTAAGTGGGTTAAAACTATAAACAATTTCAAATTAAAAATAAGAAGTAGTACAATGAACACTCTGATTATATGCAAAATCAATGAATGACAAATCATACTCCAAAAAATGTTCATGCCACATGTCTAAAGTCTTCCTTACACCAAAATGACCTCAAAAAACCACCTCCATGTGTGTCACACACAAGCAACTCACACATAAAATTATTAGGCACACAAAGTCTATTATCTCTAAACAAGTATCCATCTAGTCTATGGGACTTACCAGATGATGCCTTCTCACACGCTCCATACACACTAGCAAAGTCATCATCATTAGTATACAATTCCTTAACATATTCAAATCCCAATAACTTTACATTTAAAATAAAGACAAGGGCATACATTTTTGATAATGCATCAACCTGAATATGTTCCTTACTTTGTCCCCTCAAGTGCTTTAAGGACTCATGTTTGGTATGTATGAAAAATTCTTTTGGCCAAAGGTAATGTTGCCAAAACTCCAATGCTGTCAAAAAATCAATTTGATGCTTTATTCCTCTAATAAGTGGCAATCCACTAAACACATCACTAGGAAACACGACCTCATATCCCTGCAACACATAGAAAACAATACTAGGTGATTCGTCAAGTTCGTTAGTATTAAAATTCACCTTAGCATAAAAACTCACTTTTGTCTTTCCTTTTCTTTCTATAGGCTCTCTTTCTTTTTTCTCTCGTGGCTCTACTATTTTTTCTTTAATCTCAACAACCTCTCTATTTTCTTTTTCACTCTCTCTTTTTGTTGATGTTTCGGCCTCATCCTTTTTTTTTTCTCTGTCTCATTTTCAGCCCCACTCTCTTTCTGTTCAATCTTACTTTTACTCTTTCTTTTTTACTTAGTCTCACTTTTTAGCTTCAGTTGGTCCTTATAGACTTGTTTTGGAGTTAAAGGAGCAAGTTTGATAATTTTTCCCTAGCATGCATAGGCATTATATCATAAAGCATCTCATTACTATATCTCCTAATGGTAAAATCCACCAAAACCTGCTTATTGACCTTGACCTCATCACACTCATTCAACCACTATAGCTTATAAGGTCTAGAGTGCTTCAGTAAAGGTAAGCTCAACTTCTTAACAAGGATGGTACTAGCTACATTGGTGCAACTTCCCCCCATCAATAACCATACTACAAACCTTGTTGCTCACATAACATATAGTATGAAATATATTCTCTCTCTACTTCTCCATATCATCTACCTTAATTTGTGTATTGAGAGCATACCTGGCAACAAGAGACTCACCCGTTACGTGGTATTCCAATCCATCATTATCACTAGTATCAACCAACTTGAGCATCTCCTCAATATCTCCCTCACTCTCAGTAATCACCTCCCCATTGTCCCGCATAATCATCACCTGCTTATTTGGATATTGAGATGCAATGTGCCCTGAACCCAAACATTTAAAACATTTAATATCTATATTTCTTAAAGTTTGGAATTATACCTTGGGTTTGTTCATGCTAATTCCCTCATCTTTTCTCTTAGGTGGTTCAGTCTTCCCCTTTGGTACAACTCGATCATCTTCATCCCACTTTGGTTTCCAAGGAGTGTTAGAAATAGAAGTATACCTTGTTATCCCCTTTCTCTTTAACTGTCTCTCCACCTTCATAGCCATGTACACCGTGTCCTTTATCTCTACATAATGTCGCAACTCAACTACATTGGCTATCTCTCTATTCAAACCACATAAAAATATGGTCATAGTGGCCTCCCGATCATCCTCTATATTAGCCCGAATCATAGCCACCTCTCTTTATGAAAATCCTCTACACTCGTAGACCCTTATGTACGATTTTGTAATTTTTGATAAAGGTAAAAATCTCTGCCTCATGAGAGCCTTCAACTCACCCCATGTTTCTATAGGCCTCTGATGATTCCTTCTTCTATTGGTCACTAATTGATCCCATAAATAATTGCATCATCAATGAACTCAATTACCGTCAACTTCACCTTCTTCTCCTCTGAATGATTGTGACACCCAAAAATCAACTTTATTTTCTTCTCCCACTCTAAATAAGTTTCAGGGTCATTTCTAACTTGGAAAGATGATATTTTAATTTTGATGATCCCAAGGTCCCTATCTATCCCATCTCGACACCTTGGACTTCCCCTAAGTTCTCTTCCATGCCTAACTCCTTTATGTCTATCCATTCTAGCTTCAGATGTTAAGTCTTCCTCATCCTCCAGCTCCTTCATTCTCATACTTATTTTCAATACTAGGCTCATGTCTCCTCCTATCTCTTCCACCTTACAGATTTCTAATCACTGCTTCTTGTTGATCCATCCTATCCTTTGCTTCCCCCAACATCAAATTCAACCATTCAAATTATTGTTGCATAGCCTGCAACACAAAGAATGAGTTACCTGACCTCATTCAGTGATGAGTCACTCTTATGAGACATCGTAATGCACTGCACAAAGAATGTCAGTGGTAAAAGCCCCACACACTCCCTTACATGTTTTCACTCAAATAATGACACTTCACTCGTATTTCACTCTTAAATTGGCTTTTTTCCAATACTAGTCTCACTCTCTCTTGCCTTTTATCTCAATAGTTTTCTCGCCCAAGTTCTTTAAGAACTAGTTGAACTAAATCAAGATGCAATCTTGTATTATTCCAATCAACAATAGATCCAAGAAACAAGAACAAGAAAGAAGAAATGAATACAATGACACGAGACTCAAGGAATTTGTACAAAGAAAAGAGTAATAATAAGACAATATACCAACTAGAATGATGTATTTGGCCCCTTTGAATATAAGCCTCAATCAACAAATTCCTTTTTTACTCTTTTGTTATAATTATGTAGCAACCTTTGAATATGCTACATTTTCTTTTCTTTTTTTCTTTTCTTTTCACTAACTGAATAAACACATGACAATCGAAAATGATATTGAATTCAAACTTGGAACAAACAAAAAACTAAATTCTTGAATAATAAGCATAAGTGTTCAATTGTGAAAATCAAACAATTATATTCAAATACACAAAAATTGACAATGAATTAGAAGGGAATCAATGAAACGACACTCTAAGCAATTGACAAACTCAAAGATGTAAGAAGCCCTAGATTTTTGAAAACCTAAGACCAAGAATTTTGGAAACCCTAATGGTGCAATTCGGCCAAACACAAAAAACCCTAAGTCAAAGAAATTTTGACAAAACCCCCCCCCCCACCCCCCTTTTTTTTATAAGTAATGTAAGAATTAAAAGATAGAATCAGACCTGATTAGAAATAGAGTTTTGATACCAAATGATATGAACCCATAGGATTGAAATTTTTTGAATCCACAATCAATTTGAAAACCAACCCAAGAAAGCCAAAATCAAGCCAATGGAAAATCTAGACCCAAAAAAACTCGTTTAAAAAGCATAGATTCGATGATCTAGACCTGATTATAGGGAAGGTTGTGTTGCCTTTGATAAGTTTAAAAATTCATTCAAGAACAAGAGGAGTAAAACTCAACTCACATGAAAATATTCATCAATTGTCTCCCTTTGAAAGTGCGGCTACAATATGTTTAAATATCCCTTCCCGTAAAAAAATAAGCCCTAGCCAAAATTCATTCCCTAAAATTCCCCTTGGTAGTCGGCAACCCCATTGAGTGCTTAACATAAAAATTCTCTTGAAAACCCTAGTTCATCAAAATAAGACATATATGGGCCAAACATTCTCAAATCTAATTATTCTGGACTAATGCCCAATTATTCTAAACTAATTTCTATAACTGATAAAATAAGTCCTTTTAATTAATTAAACAAGTTCAAATCCTTCAATAACAATAGGTCCAAATAAAAACCCTAAGTCATGTTGCCCTGTCCATAGTTTATATCACATGGATTAAAACTGGTTCTCTTTCTTTCAAACCCAAGTGGATTACATCAATCCTTGTATGCTTCCTTGATCTTCTTAGCTTTTGGCATTGTATTTGGCCCATCTAGAACTTGCAAAGGATCTTTAACACTCGATCCACCTTGGGACCCATCACCCTTGATGTGAATTGTTGTTTTATGTTCCCATTTTGGTGTTGATGTTAGGGTTTGTTTGTAATAACCTACGCTTAAGTGGTCAAGAAATCCATTGACTTCCTGGGTCCATCTTAGGCAATTGCCAAGCCCTTCCACTCATTCCTAAAGGAAACCTAGGCAAAGCAATTGTGGATCACAGGGGCTCGTTCGCGAAGGTGACCCGTTGGCTACAGTTATAGCACAAGTGTAAACACTCGATGTTTGTTGGAGAAGATGCTATTGTCTAGGTGCAATTGCGGAACTTGGCTTTGAACCAGGTGAGAGATGACTCAACCGCGTTGGATGGTGAAAAGAGACTGGGACACTTTGGAGAAGTGTTCTCTCCTATAATCATCAGGGGTGCAAGCGCAGAGCATCAACATTGGTAGGAGGTGGACTCGACCTTTCTGGTGGGGCAGGAGATGGAGATTGACTACACTGCTAAGATAGTACATAGAGCTCAACTGTTGGCTACGATGGGAGATGTTAATCAACCAATCTGGTGGAGCGGGAGACAGAGTTGACTGTGCTGTTGTGAAGGGAGTCGATGTTTGACTGCGTAAGGGAGTCTCCATAAAAAGCCAAACAAGTCAATGTAAATAATTCAAGTTATAATTTTGAGATCTGCAAACCTGAGCCATTTTGCTTGAGTGTGGTGAAGGCTTGAGGGGCACATGCGAGGTCATCAGGTAGCCATGCTTTGGTGATGATAAGGATTTGGGGTGCCCAAGATACAGAGCAATCTACTTTGATGAAGATGAATTAAGATGCATAAGCAGCGCCTATGGGGGGTTTGTAGCCGATGTTCTGCATCACGAAGGTGATTTCCAGCGAAGTATGTTCTTGGGGCTTGTAGCCATTGGGATTCTAGTGTGACCTCGAGGAGTTTTGTGAAGAAGCTCCAAAAACCAAATTTGTTAGTAAAAATGAAGCTCAAATAGCAAGTTTGAGAGAGACAAACAAGAGCATTTAAGCTGTTGCTTTCAATTTGCCCTCGGTTGAGACTATTCATTGCTAAATGATTTTTGCAAGGGGATAATGACCAGCCTTGTGCATTTTTGTAGTGATGAAGATTGTCCATCTTGTGAGCGAGCAAAGGTGATGGTTTTGAGAAATTTACAATGAGCAAACAAAGTTGTTGTGCCAAGGTGCTTCTTCATTGTGCAACGTCAGGACGTCTTTGTCTCCATTTGTCTGACTATGGGGCAGTACACCGCCTAGTTTATGGCATTGGGAAGGTTTGCACCTCACCTAATCTTTGCATAGAGGATGCGCAAAAATTTCAAGGACAACTTCAACCTAGAATTCATAGCCAAGAGGCTTGCCACAAAATAGAGAATTACCAAGAATTGGTAAATGTTGCTGCCATAGCAAAGGCAGAGTAGAAGGGTTTGACCACCCAGATCATTTTGGAAAAGAACATCATATGCTACTGAAGAGATTTCAGAAAGGAAGCAAATGTTTACTAGACTAGATAAGAAAAAAGCCATCAAGACTGGAAGCTCAATGCCAACCACATACCCAATATGTGGGATGTGCGGAAAGAACAATGGAGGCAAGTGAAAACTTACCTTAGGACTCTATTTCGGATGTAGCTAACCTGACCACTTGATAAAAATTGTCCCAAGAGAGCTCAAAGAAATGGAATTGTTCCCAACAGAGATTCCAAACCAAAGCCATAACCTCCAGTACCAGCTCGTGTGCACGCTGTCACTCCAGAAGACACAAATTCTGACGCCCCAAGAACATATGAAAAAAACACCATTAATATTTCTGGTATTTTTCTAAGACCTATGTATTGTTAATTCTAGTAAAGGTTGGTTGGATTGCAACTGATGGTATTATTGCAATATTGTTATTATGGGATAATGTCAAGCCATTGAAGGTTGTAGCTCTTACGTGGCTTGTTTCGAGTGCATCACTGTTTTGGTGATTGTAGCATGGCACAAGAGTTTAGTTCAAAAGCTGAATTGTTACCCATGTAGTACGAGTAACAATTTTAATTAGGAGTATTACTATTCATACCAATGTAAACATAGAATACTCTTTAGTAATACAAGGAAAGATATTGAAGGTCGATGAGTTAGTATTCTGCATATTGGAGGTTGTTTTTATTTTGAGGATGCCATAGGATTTGTATTTGGAAGAGTAAAGTGATTGGGAGAAACTTTGGCCTTATTAGGATTCACTTATGATAGTAGTTTTACCTAGCCACCAGTAAATGGTTTCTAGCAAAGGATTGTATTTGTGGATACATAGATTGCCCTTACATTAGAGACAAACATGTGGGGAGTAAAATCTTGGTCTTGAGGATTTACATGAACGGTAGTAGGAAAAGATCCTTTTGACAAGAGTCAGAATAAGAGACAACTCATTATGGGTAGAAGAGCTATGCCAACCATACAAGGGAAAGCCTGGAGTTTAGATTAAGGCCTAATTGATTATCGAGGTACCATTTAGGAGGAGGAACAATTCATTTTGGTTATGAAGAAGTAAACTAGTCCAAGACAAATAGAATTCCTTGAGAAAATAGAGAAAATGAATTCAAATGTGAATGGATTAAAAAAAATTTTGGACTGAATCACAAGGACATCTGAAGTATAGCGCATATATTTTTCTAAGAAGAGTTTTGGGAGATTAGCCATTGAAGTTTTAGATTCAGAGAGTATATTGGTATGACCCAATCTACATTTGCGGAAGGATTCCAGTACAAATTGTTGATTAAAAAGAGAGACTTATGAAATTGCAAAATCTCAGTGGTGGAAATATCTGTGGTGGATAACTCTTTGAGCAGCAAGGAAAGTAGTGACTTGGTAAGGATTCAGTGTCCTGGCTGTTAGCCTAGAACCTATCCAATTTAGGCAGTAGCCTTTGTGAGTGATATATTCTCCTTTTGTATGGTGGTAGTTATTTTATAACCCATGTGGTAGTTATAGATAGAAATGGGGAAGGTTATGAAAGGAAGGTTTTACCTCATGAAGATCGTTACTGTTATACCCCATTTTTACGTGTATTTTCACTGAATGAGTGTTTTTAATTTAATCAATATATTGGTTTATTTATTTTAAATTAATGTATTTTAATTGGTTTTTTTTAATTTATTTGATGTTGTGTTTAATTTATTTTAATCATTTTACAGTTTTTAAAATCGTTTTCGGCGGATTAGTTTTTGGTTTCCGGAGTGAGGATTGGACCTCATTTCTTTTTTTTTTTTCTCTTTTTTCTTTTTCCCATTTTCTTCTTCTTTTTCTTCTTTTCTTTCCTTTCTTTCTTTTTTTCCTTCTTTCTTCCCCGTTTCCTCTCTTCCCCGCGCGCTGCTATTCTTTTTCTCCTTACCGTTGCCGTCACTTCAGCCGCCCAGTGCGCCGCCGTCCTGCCGCCGTGGTTGACACCACCCCCACCATTCTCTTCCCCTCCCACCAGAGATCATCCCCACCAATTTTCAGAGCCATCGGACCAGCTGTTAGCCGCCACGCACGGTTGGAAGTCACGGCCCCAGCCCTGTTTTTCTCCCCTGTTGCCAGTTTCTTTCTCAGCCTAGAACTGCCGCTCGTCGGCAGCATGGCCTACACCACCCACCCAGTTTTCTTCCCCTTTCACCGGTGAACATCCCCACCAAGTTTCACCTCCAACCGAGTCACCGTTAGCCACCACGAACTCCTCTAAGCCACACGGATTTTCATCGATTCCGGCGCCGTCGCACCACCTCCGGCCACCATCTCTTCACAGCTTCTTCCTCTACCTCTTGCCGACCTAACCCACCTAATTTCGGCCCCGATCCGTTGCCGGAGCAGCTCCCACAAGCTCAACTCCGTTCAGCCCCTTTTTGGCCTTCGACCGCCATTTCTACCACCACCCACGGCCAAAACTCACTTCCTCTAACTTCATAAACATCTCGAGGCCATTCCCTATCAATTTCGTGTCTTGGTTTGTCCCCGTTCGAAAGTGGGTAATTTATTACCCACGGCCGCAGTGTAAAATACACTGTTACGTTGCTTTTCCTCCGCCGTTTGCAACGCCGCAAGCTTTCGAAAAATACCGTATAGCGCTGTAAGTATTTTCCAAACTCTACTTTTAGATTTAAATATATTTTGCTCTTACAATTAATTATTGGACTGGTTGGTTGATTCCGGACTGAGTCCGAGTAGTTCGGGGGTCGAATGGATTGAGGACGGAGTTGATTGGTTGATGTTGATAATTGTTTGAGATATATTTGTGCCTTGATGTTTGCATTATATAGTGCACACATTTTCATGTTTAAAATGGGAAAAACAGGTTTTCGTGTAGTTGCATGCATATACATGTGTTTGTAAATGAAAACTGGGCTTGTAAGCGAGAAACGATTTATGGTATATGTGATCGATTGGATTGACTGGTTTGAGTCAGAGGCATGAGTAGGGATGGTAGTAAGCAGGGACGGTGGTAGAATCCCACCTGTGATTCCCGCCTAAGGTGGTGAGTAAGGACGGTGGTAAGCAGGGACGGTGGTAGAATCCCGCCTGTGATTCCCACCTACAGTGGTGAGTAGGGACGGTGGTAGAATCCCACATACAATGCACGCGTAGGGATGGTGGTAGAGTCCTGCCTGCGATTCCAGCCTATGGTGCACGCAGCGTAGTGATGGTGGTGAGCAGGGATGGTGGTAGAGTCTCGCCTGCGATTCCCGCCTACAGTGCTCTGATGGTTTAGTTAATGGGCCATTTTCTGGGAAAATGGCCAGACTGGTTTTTGGGCCATTATCTGGGATAATGGCGAGGATATGTTTTAAAGGAAAGGTTTTGGGCCAAATGGGACTTTTGGCATGCGTGGAAAAATGTGGTTTTTATGGGACATGTGCGTTGCATTCTTTCATGCATATTGTTTGAGTTATAATATGTTTTTATCTAGTGGTGTTTGGATTTTACTTACCTGCGGCACTATTTTTAGTACCGTAGATTTTGGTGCAGAGTTCGAGGAAGAGGAGGAGGCTAAGCCCGAGGATGAGGCTCCGCCGGAGTACTGAGTTGGAGTCTATGCTTTGTAGTTGGTTTTGAAACTATATTTGTAGTTTGTAATATTTTAGTATGTATGATTTGAATAGCTTTGTATTAAACTAAGAAAAATTCTGGTACTTAGTTATATGACTTTGCTATCCGCTGCGTGTTTTTTCATGCACATTTGTTACTTTTACACACACTTAGCACTCGTCGATAGGATGGTGACCCGTGTTGTCACCATTCGGACGTCTCAATTTCCCCGTGTCCGTTGACTCACTCAAAAATGAGTAGCATTAATGCTATCCCAAGTGCAGGAGGATGTCGTGTAATAATAAGGAATAAATTCCTAGATCGTCTCCTCAGGAAAAATTTACTCAAAATTTAAACTCGTTGAAAAATTGTGAAAAAGTTCACAAAGAAAAAAAAAATGGTATGTGCAATGGATGGAAATTTTACTAGTCATGGACTAGATTCATGTTTTTAGATTTGTTTGTCGGATTTGAATGCAGCGATGAAAAGTAAGGAATGAAAATGCATGAAACTAAATTAAAATTGCTGAAATTAATAGACTGAAATTTAAAAGAACAAGAAAAATAAATGACATTAATTTAAATAATAGGAATTAAAGATGCAAGAAAATAAATGACATTAACCTAAATAGAGGAATTACAAGTGCGAGAAAAATAAATGATAGTAATTTAAATAAACAGAAATTAAAGGTGCAAAAATAAATAAATGACAGTAATTTAAATAGACAGAAATTAAATGTGCACGGAAAATATAAGACATTAAACTGAAATTAAATAAAAACAGGAATTGTAAGGAATAAACTTGATGTTTGGAAATGGAGACTGCGTTCTCCAATCCAAAAATCTGAACTTCCAGATAAAATGATTTCTCAAATAAAATAAACGCTCTAAATAAAATGCATCCTAAAAGAAATTGAACTCTCAATTAAATTAAAATTTCAAATAAATTACACACTCAAATTGAAGTTGAGCTCTAAATAAAATAAACACTAAAAGAAATTATTTCCTAGATGAATACAAAGAAAGCTTGCTTTAACATGGAAAGAAAACTTGCTTCCTTAAGTTTCAAATTAAAGCTGTAAAATAAACTGATGCTGAATGAAAACTAAAACAGAAGCATGAAACTGAAAAATGAATTAAAATGAACAACAACTGCCGAATGAAATGAGAATGAAACTGAAAAATGAAAGCTAAGTTTTAAAGTTCTGTCTTCTCTCCTTCGTCTCCACTGCCTTGATGCCCTTTCTCTTCTGAGCTCTCTCCTATTTATAGGAGAGAGCATCCTACCATTTCTCAAGAGTGGGTGGCCTAACTTGGGAGTGGGTGGCCTAACTTTGAAGTGGGTGGCCTAACTTTGAAGAATGGTGGAGTGGGTGGCCTAACTTGGGAGTGGGTGGCCTAACTTTGAAGAATGGTGGAGTGGGTGGCCTAACTTGGGAGTGGGTGGCCTAACTTGGGAGTGGGTGGCCTTTCTATCTTTCTGCATGTGCTGATTTTCTGCTTGCTCCCTTGAGTTCCAGCCGTGAGTTCCATTCTCTTTTAGTATTTTCATAAATGCCCTGCAGTACATAAAAAATATATTTCTTTCAAAGGCAAATATAGAACTTTATGTATATAAAATATTGACATCAATTAATTTGCATTCAATATTAGAATTTGATGCATAATTAAGTGTTCAATCTTTATTTGATAAAATAAATCACCCATTTAAACAACTTAATTATGCAATTCTAACCTTTTATCATCCGTGCGTGGGAATTTGGGGGCGTCACAGTTACTACTTACCTCTTCAAAGTAAAGATGGCGCGGGATGAAGCTAAGTCCAACCAAGCAGTAGAGGAACATGCCGCAACCACCGAACCTAAACCCGCAACATCTGGGTCATCGATGTTGTCTACTCACCTAGGACGACTGCTTGTATAGGGTCACATACCTGATAATGATGCCAAGGTGGTTGAGTAACACTTTGGCCTTGGAGATTTTGGTAACATGGCGTTTGAATTTGATGATCATGCATTCTACTACTTGCCACAGCATACTGTGTTGATGGACATTGACTCACCCCCACCCATACTGACTAGCAACGATACGTCCAGTGATGGACAATAAGGTTGGTAAGCAACATCTTCTCCTTTGTTTGGTATAATTGTTTTAGTACATCCGTTGATTTCGAGGATGAAATCTTTTTTTTATAAGGAGAGGATGTAATAGCCCATCAGAAATTTAAGGAATGAATTTTTTTAGGTTTTAGGAACCTTGTGAAAACACTAAAAGTTTTCACTAATCAACCAATCGCGTAGGTTTTAGTCTGTCAACATAGTCAATGCTGCCACTCCCTATGGTGTTAGAAGTGAAATTTTATTTATTTAAGGTACCTAGAAGTGTCAAAATGAGATGCGGTCTATGTCATTAGACTCAGAAGAATATTTATGATTTTATGGTGTAAAAAAACAATTTTCGATTTATAGACAAAACACTTGTTCGAAAATGCATTTTGGTTATTTCGAGTTCCTTCGGTGTCGAATTTTAATAAAATTTTTGTACTCTAAATTTAGTATGATTATTTAGGATTTTATAGTGTAAAGTTTACTTTTTACTTTTTCGGAGAGGATAGTAGCCTCGATAATAGCACTTAGAGTGGTGTTTTCAAAATCGCAATGTGGAATATTCAAATTAGGTTAGGAAAGTTTTATTTGGACACTTAGGAAGATCTTAGCCATACTTGGTGAATAGTATTGGACACTTGGCACCAAGGGGAATAATGAGATGGAAAAAAGGGAAGGGAATCAAATTTTGTTATCATGCCACTTAAGCAAAACCCTATTCCATCCAACTATTCAATTTGTGCCAAACCAAATATGGTTTCAACCCTAGAGAAATCATAAACACTTGGAATCCAATTAAAACCCTAAAATTTTGGTTGAACCAAAACCCTAAACGGTTTTCCCAAACCCCAAAGTTTACTTCCAAACCCTAAATAGACCCGGTTTTAGCTTAGTATTTAATCACTTGATTAAATCACTTCCAACCAATCAAATTAATGTTATGACATCATGATTTATTCCTTTAAACCTTTAAAATTTATTGAGCCTAGAAAAATTAGATTTTGGCTTGATAGCAACCCAAACTCCAACCAAATCCTATTGAACCTTTAAATGGAAGCCCATTCGGTTAAGGCCCATTAAGGCCCACAAAATTGAGCCCCCAAAGCAAGGCTTGTGGAGTTTCCCTCCTTCCATGGCAGCCCAAATACTGCCCGAAGCAACCTCAAACAGTGCATGATGAGAAGGGCAAAAGCCACCTCACCACCACCCTTCACAAGGAAGCTTCTATGGCTAAAAACCATTTACTATTGCCCACGATTTTGCCCCTTGTTTTGGTTGAAACATCCATCATTCTAAGTGTCACTCATACCCTTCATATCACCCTTTAGATGTGTAAAAACCATCCCTTACCCCTTAATTTCATCACTATCCAACTCTTTTTTGGAGAGAAAACTAGAGAAACTTTCAAGCTGATTTTCTAGTTCACATTGCTTGACCCTTTTTAGGAAATTATAAGTATTTTCTCACAAAGTCATCTTCACAAACGTTGTTCCTCTTTGAATTTAGTTTCTGCGAATATGTTTTATCTTGATTTGTGTGGTTATTTGATTGGTCAAAAGTTTGTTTAAGCATGTAAATGTAAGTCTGAGCGTTAAATTGGACAATGTATGATATTTTGATGATTTTGACCAAGTTATTGGCAGGCTCTTGGTCTGATTTTTTTTTATAGAGTATATTTAACATGCTTATATCAAAGTTTTATGAAGATTAGTTGCATATTACAAGATTTTGATGAAATGTTTTCTTAGAGCTAAAAAGTTGGAAGCTGGAAGGAGTAAAATAATTTTTGTTTTGTGAAAGTTTGGATCTTTTTTATGCTCCAATGGCTTTGATATTTATGATTATCCTAAGTCTTTGATCTATATGTTAGGATGTTAGTTTGAAAATTTTTGGTGTTGATTTTAAAGATATGATTTTTATGCATGAAGAGACTCGATTAGGTCATAGATTTGAGGTTTTTTGGGTATATGGATTTTTTATGTTAATATGGCCAAGTGATCTTGATTTAATACTTGGATCTAATATAGGACATGATGTTGGTTTGTGATTTTTTTCGTTGTATGTTTTGGATCAATGCATTTGATCAAAACCTAATGTTAAGAAAATCGGTTTTGAGTTTGAATGTTGAAGCTGAAATTTTGGTGTTAGATCTTGTGATTTTGTGATGTTTTGTAAGACCCAGGCCTGTTGCGTAAAACCCAACCGAGTGACCCTCAGAAAACAACGTCGTTTGGTTAAGTTTCTTCTTCCCTTTTACAGTTTCTTTCTCCACTAATTTCCTCTCTGTTTGGGTGTGTAGTTCCCCTATTTTTCTCCCCCAAATCTCACTCTTTTCTTTCAGTTATCTCTCACCAGTTCTTGATCTCAACTTCTAGGCAAAATCATGCTTATCTCCCTCTTGCACAGTGCCTCTTTTTGTGATATCTAGGTGTCGTGATTTTGGAGTTTTTCAGACCTGTTTTTGTGCTCAAAGCCTCACAAGCCAATATTTTCTCTCTTGATCTCTTCTCTCTCTAGCCTTCTCTATTTTTCCTCTAGATATTTTTTGAGCATGGATTTGTGTTGGCTTGGATTGGTTTTTGTCCTAGGTTTCACCATTAAAGCACTTACATTGTGCACTCTCATCTTCATTTTTATTTATTCATTTCATTTTCTTCTTCTTCTCAGTATTGGTAGATTCCTTCCAATTTCATATTTTCCTCTCCCTCTTTTGTGTCATTCTCTTTTCCTGGAATTTTTTTTGGTGTTGCCGAGACCCTCTCATTGGTAAGCTTTGATCTTCTCTTTCTCTCTTCTTTTCAGTTACCACTCAGTTTCATCTTTCCCTTGTATATTTTCTGTAAAGTTATATTTTTTTTTATGTGAAACCCGTGCTTCTGCTGTGTTTTTCCTTGGGTTTTAAGTAATGCAATTTGGGTGAATTTCCCATTTGAGTTGCTGGTTTTTGTTTGGGTATATATAGTAGAGAATATTAATGGGTGTGGAGTAGAATTTAAGAAGTTTTGGACATTTTTGTAGAGTTGTGAATGAAAAAAAATTTGATGTGTTTAGCTTATTTGGTTGAGTTGGTGGTTGTGTTGAGATATGGCTACTGTGTTGGTGTTGATATTTTGACTAATTGAGTTCGACGTTGGTTGGTGGATGTATAGGACAGTTTTGAAATTGGTTTATTTGAAGTGTGGGCTAGCTGGTTTTTATGTGGTTGCTTGAGTTGCGTTAATGTGCTGAAATATGATTTGGAATTATGGGTTTTAATTAGTTAGATCGAAGTGTGATTGTTGGTCTTTAACGCTTAGTGTATATTTATTTTATGAATAGGCGGTAAGACTAGTAGAGATCGAATTCAAGGCATAGATAATACGCTGTAGGAGTCAGGTAAGTGGGGTTCCTATGCTAGATTTGCATACAAAAAAATAAAAATAAAGGAAATGAACTTAGGTTGGTTTGTAAAAATGTGCCTGTTATGTTTTGAAAAGAAAAAATGAAAACAACATCAGTTATATGTTCTACATTCACTCATGAAATCTATATGAAAGAAAAAATAATTTTTGACATGAAAAGTGTAGACATGAGCAATATTTGAAATGTGAAAAAGAGTGAATATGATATTTGTGATTTTTGTTCACGTGATACGAAATGTTTTGAGATCTGTTATTGATTATTTGAAAATGACATGAATGTGTTCCGCACGTGATTTGATATGATATGAATATGAAAAACCTTTGGCATACTTATATGTTATTATTCTTCTGAATATGGTTCTGATAAGATGATATTGGTTCACGTGATATGTTTGGTACCAACATGATATGATATAAGTGCAACCACTTTGGAAACAAAGTGGTCTTTTATATGTTCTTTCAAGTGTGCACACTTGGGGCTCCAAGATTGAAAAATGGAAAGTTTCACAATATGATACTGCTTGGTTTGGCCACTAGGGATAGCACAACCCTACCACGGGGGTTAAACATGCTATATGATATGATACAATTCGATATGTTATGATAAGATGAGAATGTTCAGTTATGTTATGCCAAAGTGTTTTTTGATATGAACAGTTGTTTTATTCTGAAAAAGAAAGGATTGAAATATCGCTCTGTTTTTCTTTCCTGAAAACATGTTATGAGATTTGCCATGAAAATGAAATGATTATGTATCCTGCATATGAAACTTTTTGAAAAGGCTCATGATGTACACACTAGTATATGTGTTTTGCTTACTGAGTTGTTGATAACTCACCCATTTATCTTCCTAAAAATTTTTTTCGTATGATTTTGACGACCCAGTTGTGGGTCAAGAATAGAATTTGGAGCTTTGCTAGCTATGGAAAAGGTGGTTGAGTACCTAATAATACTACTGTAATTAGAAGGGTTTAAATTGAATATTTGGAGTCTTTATTGCTATTGGATTTTTTAGACTTATTAAATTTATTAAACTATAATGATAAAGTTATTGGAAGGTTGTGGCGAAAATGATTTATTTTAATTATTTCTTTATGCTTTGATGTCTTAATGATATGAACTTGATAGAGATGATTGTATGAATGTTTTGATATATTTTTGGAGATTTATTTGTATTGGGAGACCCGATTATAAAAGGCAAGTACTAATTCTCTGACCCTCTCAGGTATGGGGTGTTAAATGTTTGCTTGATGATTCAAACTATGATAATTCTTAGAATTGTGTATGAACATATTGGAAGTGTATTTTTGAACTTTTGGAGTTCTTGTTGATGTTTTAAAAAGAAACAAAACCTTGAGAATCAAAGGTTATGTTTTTAGTTAAAGCTTGGAGCTTTGTTTTAAAACGACTTGTGATTTTTATAAAGTGAGTTTTGTTGGTTATTATTGCATAAATTTTAAACATAGGATGTGCTAATTTATGTTGCAATATTTCAATTTTAAGCATAAGGATTGAGGTTGATAGAATTGCAACAAAAATTAAAGTGTTTTTGCCTTTGAAGGTTTCGGCCTAAGCATGTTTGGGATAGGTGTGATGTGTTTCAAATTTTTCTAAGTAGATATTTTGATTTAGGACAAAATATACATCATAAATGTAAATTTTGGTGAGTTTTGGAGTTAGAATGTAAAATCTTTAAGTTAGGGATAAAATGATCATTTTCTCATATATAGAGGAGTAAAATCACCATTTTACTCTAAGGTAGTGTTTTTATATTTCTAAATTGTTAGTAATGAGTATCTAATATTGAATTGGTTTGTGCTAGAATAGCATAAGAATATTGGAGGTTTTTTGTAGGATTTTCAAGAATCTAATGAAAACCTAGAGGAAACTAACTTGAAGCATTTTTTAAGGAGTCCATTGCTAAAAATTTAGAAATCCCAACTAACAATTTATTGTGTTTCATGCATTTTCTCCATAATGCAATAGTTACTGTAAGTTAGCTTCTAATTTTAGCTCCTAACTTACTATCAAAATACTGGTGTATGTGTGTTGGTGAGGGGACAATTGGTAATGTTCTTATGTCATTATTTATGCCGTGTTATACCATGTCACTACATGTATGGCTGTTACACATTATATTCTGTCACATAATGCTTATCTTTTATACATTATGTTTTGTCATCCAAATGTTTATCTACTACACATTACATCATTTCTCAAAATATTTATCTATTTCACAATATGCTATGTCACGAGATGTTCATCTCTCACATAATATGCTATGTCATATTACTTAATGTTATCTGTTTCATGTTATGCAATGTCATTCATCTCACGTATATGTCATGTTGCTTATATCATGTCATCTATCATTTCATTTCATATCACATCATGTCTTAAGTACAGAGTGTGTCTTTAAAATTGTATTTTCACAGTTAGTCATGCTTGGGATACTCGTTACACAATCGCTATGCTTGTCTAAGTATCTCCATTTATAATTTGTGACGCCCCCAAATCCCCACGTACCGGCACGGGGAAATCGAGACGTCCGGATTGTGACAACACGGGTCACCACCCTATAGACGAGTGCCAAGTGTGTGCAAGCGACAAATGTGCACGAAGAAATACGCAGCGGATAGCAAAGACATATAACTAAGTACCAGAATTTTCTTAATTAAAATACAAAGCGGTTCAAAGATACATAATAAAATATTACAAACCACTAATATTGTTTCAAAGCCAAAACCAATACATTAACTTCAACTCAGATCTCCGGCAGAGCCGCATCCTCGGGCTCAGCCTCTTCCTCCTCCTCGAACTATGCACCAAAATCTACGGTACCAAAAATGGTGCCGCAGGTAAGTAAAATCCAAACACCACTAGATAAAAACATATTATAACTAAAACAATATGCATGAGAGAATGCCAATGTACCAAACCCATAAAACCATATTTTCCACGCACGCCAAAAATCCCATTTGGCCCATAACATAATCTTTACAAAAAGTCTCGCCAAAAGTCCATTTGGCCCATTATCCAACTCAATCCAAAACCCATTAAATCGTGTGCACCATGACCTCTCCTAGAGGTCATCCGCACACCCTGGCTCCCGTGCCACACCACGGGCATCCACCACGCGTATGACACATAAACGAGCGATGTCCAGTTCCGCGCCCCACGCGTTCGTAGCCAAACATCCTCTAAACGAGCAATGTCTAGTTCCGCGCCCCACGCATTCGTAGCCAAACATCCTCTAGCCCTCGCCAGTGAAGGGCCACGGAGTCGGTGCATAGAGCGATGCCCAGTTCCACATCCGGCGCGTTCGTAGCCAAGCATCCTCTAGCCCCCGCTCCCATTGTCGCTCGGTTCCACGCCCGACGTGTTCGTAGCCAAGCCCCGACTCAGGGGACGTCACTCAGTATATTACGCTCCCGAGTGACCAGAGGAGCTCCACCGAGATAATACCTCATCCCGGCTTGGGGTCGTGGTACACACGCACCCGTAAATCCATTTACGCCAATAAAACATGATTTTCTCAATTTAAATAAAATGCACATGCATGTACCGTGTAAATGCAATCTCAATGCACGACACAACCAACCAAGCATAAATCAACGAATCAAGCAACTCCGTCCTCCATCCACCCGACCCCTGAACTCCTCGGACTCAGTCCGGAATCAACAAACCAACCAAATAAATTATTGTAAGAGAAAAATATATTTAAATCTAGAAGTAGAGTTTGGAAAATACTTACAGCGCTATAAGGTATTTTTCGAAAGCTAGCGGCGTTGCAAACGGCGGAGGAAAAGCAACGTAACAGTGTTATTTTACACTGTGGCCGTGGGTAATAAATTACCCACTTTCGAACGGGGACAAACCAAGGCACGGAATTGATAGGGAATGGCCTTGAGATATTTATGAAGCTAAAGGAAGTGAGTTTTGGCCGTGGGTGGCGGTGGAAACGGCGGTGGAAGTGCAAAAAGGGGCTGATCGGAGTTGAGCTCGTGCGAGCTGCTCCGGCAACGGATCGGGGCCGAAATTAGGTGGGTTAAGACGGCAAGAGGTAGGGGAAGAAGCTATGAAGAGATGGTGGCCGGAGGTGGTGTGACGGCGCCGGAATTGGTGAAAAACCGTGTGGCTTGGTGGAGCTCGTGGTGGCTAACGGTGGCTCGGATGGAGGTGAAACTTGGTGGGGATGTTCACCGGTGAGAGGGGAAGAAATCTGGGTAGGTGGTGTAGGCCACGCCGCCGGCAAGCGGCGGTTTTGGGCGGAGGAAGAAATCAGCAACAGGGGCGAAAACAGGGCAGGGGCAGCAACTTCCAGGGGCTCGTGGCGACTAACGGCTGGTCCGATGGCCCTGAAAATTGGTGGGGATGTTCTCTGGTGGGAGAGGAAGAGAATGGCGGGGGTGGTATATGACACATCCACCGGACGGCGGAGATACGGCCGGTCAAAGTGGGCTGCACGGAAAGGAAAAAGAGAAGGGAGAGAGGTTCGTGCGACGCGAACGCGGGGAAGGAGGAAGGAAAAAGAAGAAGAAGAAAAGAAAGAAAGAAGAAAAGAAGAAAAGGAAAAGGAAAAGGGAAAAAGAAAAAGAGAAAAGAAAAGAAATGAGGTCCAATCCTCACTTCCGGGATTCAGAAACTGATCTGTCGAAAACGATATTAAAAACATAAACGACTAAAATAAAATAAACACTACATCAAATAAATAAATAAACACCAAGAAAATATTTTAAACACAACGTCAAGCTAAAATATAATAAATAACTAATAAAAACCAACTATTAAATTTTAAATCCAAAAACAAGCTAAAATAAATTAAACAGCAATTTTAAACTCAACAGCAAATAAAATCCAATTAAAATTCGATTATTTAAAATATAAGCACTGTAATATTAATTAAATCAAATTATTCATTCAGTGAAAATATACGTAAAAGCGGGTCATCACATAATTCATGCGAGGTACTTTCGGCGTAATCATCCTGATTGTTAGAATATTTCTAATCAAATGCTCTTTTGTAATCATTCAGATTATCAGAGTATTACTAGATACTTCTGGTGTAATCATTACGATTGCTGTGGTATTTTATTTAAAATACTCATGGCGTAATCATTTTAATTGTATGAGTACTTCTAAAAGAATATGTTAGACAGAATTATTTTGATTGTTTACTATTCTTGACGAAACAAATGGCAAAATCATTTTAATTGTCAGAATCAATTTTAGTTTGACGTTTAGTTTCATGTTCAATTCATTTTAGTTTCATGTCAAATTCATGTTCAGTTTCACGATCACGTTCAATTGTAGTTCATATTATTTCCCATTCAACTTTATGTCAAGCTTTATTTCATGTCAATTTAGTTCATTTCATGTCAGTTCAGGTCATGTCAACACATGTCGTGTTAGTTTTCAAGTCACATCAAGTTTATGTACATATTTTTGCATTCATGCTTTTACTATCATGCATGCATATTTAAACTACTAACTTAAGTTGTTTGTTAATTTGCTGAGATTTTTAATCAAATATCACCGTTGTAGTCCTAACTACCATTCCTTCCCAAATGATAGACCACAATCAAGATTAGGAGGTGCACTAGAGGTTGACTAACTAAAGACAGTTGATTAGACGGTGATGATATGACGTGGTGCTCATAGCCGCAATGCTTCAATTTATTGTTAGTATTATGTCATCCTTGACTTAGTTGCGCAAGCTACTCTATGGATTAGCCTAGTAGTTGCTTTTGTTCCTGCTTGTACTTAAGGAGCTTGGTCTTCAGTACTCTTATGATTACAAACCTTTTGGACTTATGTTATAATCTTGAACGTTTATCACATTCAGTTTATGAATTATGTTTCAATGTTTTGGGATATATCTTATTTGGTGCATAGTATTGCTCAAGAAAAAAAAAATTATCCGCAACGAATTTTGCATATTGCTCTATGCATGTAAGGTGCATTGCATCTTTATTTGTCATGAACGGGGTGAGTAATCTTGTGTTACATGTGATGATGCCTCATAGTTCATTTGGTCTTAAGCAGAATCTGGGGGGCATCACAATTTATGGCAGTAAATAATAAATAAGCGAATAAAAATAAATAAAGAGAGACACAAAGATTTATGTGGTTCGATATAATATCTACGTCCATAGGTTGTTTGGAGATGAAATCCACTATGATATGTAATTTACATACCTCTTATGATCTTATATATCTCTCAATACAAGGGAGAAATTTACGATTCCGTGTAACACCCCACTTAAAAAGCCGTTAAAACTTAACTTTAGATCCTTTAATCCTAGTTAGGTTAAGATTGTTATTTTGGGAAATTTTATGGATTGTTTTTAGCATAACAATCACACTTTGGGTTTAGCTAGAATTATTGGAAGAGGTCTAGTATTTTATTTTAGGATTAACTACGAAGAAGCCAATAGTGGAATAATACTTGGCATTATTATTGCGCTAAGGATAGATTTAGGTGTGAGCCCAAGAGTATTTAATTAAGGTCCTCAATCACTAAGGATGTGATGGACTAGAAACAGGTGCCATAAGCCTAGATCCATTTGGATTTCTAAGGTTTTAGGCCACTCTTGAAGAACCTTAGAAATTCGGCCCAAATATGTAGTGGGGATGAAGCCCTTGAGCCTAACTTCATGAGAATGAAGGCCTTTAGCCCAACTTTAGAAAGACTTGTCATTTGGACCCAAACTTAGTAGGCCTTTGAGACCTTAGATGAGCTCTCAAATTTGGACACAAGGCCCATTCAATAACCCACTTCCAAGGCTTACACAAATGGTCCAACAAGCCCAACCCAAAAGGCCCATTCAATAGAGTGTATGATAAAGTTGAGTTAATTGTTGAGACTTGGCTTCAAGAATTCTACATTGAGTATATGCTACATTTAAGTTTGAACTTATGATGGTTATTAATGCTATTGGGATAATTTAGTTCATTCTGGTATCAGTTATGTTTAGTCACCCTTATTTAGCTGCGATTATTGAATATTTGCTAGTTGCATTATATGGTGCGTTGCATATTAACTGTGATGAACGGGGGTATGTGACTTTGTCGGTCTCTGTTTCATCCTAAGGGGTGGTTTGGGGGCATCACATTTTGGGAGGTTAAAGATTATGTCTCCCTTGAGAGAAGATCATTTGAAGTCATTGTGTGTGGTAAAGTCTGTGTGTAGAGAAGTCATAGAGAGCTCCTTGATTTGGAGATATGTAACACCTTGCCTAATTAACCATTAGGGTTAACCATTAAATGCTGTTAGTATAAGCTTATAATTTTGGGCTTTATATATTTATATATAAGAATTATTATTATTATATCATTTTTAATTTCTATTCTTATTTTTATTTTTATTGGAGATAGTTATACTTATTTAGACTATAACACTTAGTATCATTAATGGTTAAACTTGAGGGTTAAGACTAAGCGGTTTAGTGAGCAAACCCATTAGTGATTCACTTAAGGCCCTTAGAACTTTAGAATGTTAATGGGCCAAGACTTATGTGGCACAGAGCCAGAGTGTGCGGATGATCCCTAGGGGAGATCATGGTGCATGCATAATCGGATTGATTTTTATGGTTTTCGGATACGGGCCATTTTTTGGGAAAATGGCGAGAATGTGTTGAGGACTTGTGATCCATTTTCTGAGAAAATGGTGGTTTATTGATTGGGCCATTATCGGGGATAATGGCGAGGTCTGGTTTTGTGATCCATTTTCTGGGAAAATGGTGGTTTGGGCCATTATCGGGGATAATGGCGAGGCTTGGTTTTAAACGATATGTTTTGGGCCGTTATCGGGGATAACAGCGAGATTTTGTTTAAAGGATATGTTTTTGGGCCAAATGGGTTTTTGGCGTGCGTGGAAAAAATATGGTTTGTGAGTTTTGTGTATTGGCATTTATTCATGCATATTGTTTGAGTTTAATATGCTTTTATCTAGTGGCGTTTGGATTTTACTTACCTGCGGCACCATTTTTGGTACCGTAGATTTTGGTGCAGAGTTCAAGGAGGAGGAGGAGGAGGAGGCTGAGCCCGAGGATGCGGTTCCGCCGGAGTTTTGAGTTGAAGTTTATGCTTTGTATTTGGTTTTGAAACAATATTTGTGACTTGTAATATTTTATCATGTATCTTTGAACGGTTTTGTATTTTAATTAAGAAAAATTCTGGTACTTAGTTTTATGTCTTTACTATCCGCTGCGTATTTCTTCGTGCACATGTGTCGCTTGCACATACTTGGCACTCGTCGATAGGATGGTGACCCGTGTTGTCACCATCCGGACGTCTCGATTTCCCCGTGTTGGTACGTGGGGATTTGGGGGCGTCACAACTTAGAAGCTTTAAACCAAGCCTAAGAGGAATAGAAGTCTTGGTAGTTTAGCCTTGGTAAGGATTGGCCTAGGTGTGAGGAAGGCATAAGGTCTTTTGGGCCTAACTTGGTGCAAGTTTGACCCATGGCCTATTTATGATAAGGCAAGTCTTTCAAGCCCCATCTTTGTGGATCTTGAGGCCTCTTATAATTCCTCAAAATCTGAAACCAATTCCTCCTATCAACTCATACCCAAAGCCCATGAACCATCAACTCACACTCGTGGCCTTTTAAGCCCAACAAGACCCACAGCCTTGTCTTGCCTTCTTTTCACTCTTCTATATGAAGCCTAATATACCATACCATTGGTTTTCTCAAGCCCATATTATAACCTAAGTGATTCTTTGGACTCAAATTAAGTTTTAAATTTGGGTTAAGAGCATTAATTAACTTATCCATGATTAATGATCTTTAAACCATATTTTGAACTTAATTTTTTTCTTAATCTTTTTAGCCTTTTTAATCTGAAATTTTCTTGTTTTATTATTCAATTTCATCATTCTTGGATCATATTAGATCCATAGATAAATCTCCACACGTAATTAAGAGTAATGACATATCAAAATCCCAAAACCACACTAATTGGCACACATGTGTGCCCTTGTGTACAATGGACTAAACAGCCCCTAGCCTAAACTTTTTGTGCCTTTTCATCAAGTTCACTATGGTCTTTAAGCACCTCATATCATACCTTTAGAACCAAACCACAAATCCAAAACCAAATGCACCTAAAACATAATTGGAGGGTAATCGAATGCTTGCATTTTTTGTTTGATTTTCTGCTCTCAAATGACCCACACCCTCATGCAACCTCCATCACCATCCAATCCCTAAGATACCCTCAAATTTATCATGAGCAATTAACCAGATTCCCCCCCCCCCCCCCCCCCCAAAAAAAATAAAATGACACCAAACCGATGTCATCAAGCCACCATCACTCATCAACACTCTTCCCTTCATCTCTTCCCTTTGAGTTACCATTTCATCATCACTTGGCAGCCAATCCTCCACTTTCCATCACCTGGAAGTGCCTTCCAAGGGTGACTCATGACCTGCATAGAATAGACATGAAGAGAGGACAAGAGGGTGAGTCAAGGAAATGATCAAAACTGTCCAAGGATTTCATCCTTGAACCCGTCGGCTACTATGCTTATTATCATAAACCTTTTTCTTTTATTTTTCTTCAAAGGATGCATCATGGTAGTACCTGCACCCTCTCCTTACATGAAAGCACCTGAAAGTGAAGAAAATCATTTGATATGGGTCACTATTCACCTGTACAAGATAATGCAACCAAGCTGGAAACTTCACCTCCTCACACCACCACCCACTACATCCAATTACCATGTGCTAAGGCCAATGCCCCCTCCCCCATTGCTTCCTATAAAAGGCCCCTCCACTCTCTCATTTCCTCCACACCTCATCTCCAAGCTCCTCTTGAGTATTGAGAGCATTCTTCCTTCTAAGAGTTTAGAGAGAATCCAAAAGGCGTGAGTGCTTGAGTGTTCTTGGAGTTCTTGTGTTAGAAGCTTTAGAGGGACACGAAAATTGTAAGTTTTCTTGCCTTAGATCTTAGTTTGTATGTCAAGTCTTACTTTTAAGTATTGAAGTGAATTTTGGTTGAGTTTAGAAAAGGTTACCATGTTTAATTCAAAACCGGGTTCATTAAGGATGGATTAAGTGTTTAAATTATTTTAAGTGGAAATTATAGCTATAGCATGTCTTAGCATATTTTGATATAATTTATTAAGGCCTTAGAATGATCATTTAAGGTTTGATTTTGAGATTGGAAGCAAGCCATAATAGGTTTTAATTCTACCTTGTGTTGATTATCAAGCATGCATGGTTTTTTAATAAAGTTGTGATTAAGGCATGAAGTTTTGATTTATTTCACCTAGGGTTGATCAATGAGCATTTTGAAAATCTTTTGATTGGGATAAGGATGAAAATGCATATTTTGGGTGAATTTTGAAGCAAGCCTTTGTGATGTAGACTAGGAGCATCAAGTTTGATTAATTGATGATTAAAGAAGATTAAGGTTTTTAGCCATGATTACGTGTTGGGATGAACTTGCTCACCCAAGAATTTGCTTTTATCATGTCATTAAGGATTATAGTGATTATTTTTTATTAAAGAAAATTGAAAATGCATGCATTCATAAGGATCAATAGTTGAAAATTACACATTGGCAACAACTAGAATGCATGCCACGAGTTGAGTATGCTTGAGCTAGTTCAACTTTGAATTTTACCATTCTAAAGGTATAGATGGTTTTAGAATATGAAAATTATGAGGTTCATGAAGTTTGGTTAAATTTGAGGTTTGTTTGAAATTTGTGAAAAATTAAGGCCATAGTGGCAATTTTTAAGAGTTTAGGGGTATTTTTGTAAATACTTATGTTTTTAAACCTTTTTGCTATGAACATCTTCCGTAGTGGTATAAATACTAACTTAGTATGAATTTGATTTCAGCCGCTACAATTTTTCAAACTCAAGAAGTTTGTAAGTTAGCCTCTAACTTATACCTTAATAAGTTATTTATAATTTATTACTAAATGCCACATTCACGTTGTAATTGTCATTTTGAGTATGAAACATCATGTTATATGATACATTGAGTACATGACTACATGACAATATGCATACTAAATGTCATTTTCACATCGAAGCTTGCTACGTATGCATATGTCATGAACTGTATTTTTCAAGCATAGTATGAAAATAATTTTTGTCACGACTTCAAAGGCTAGGATGAGGAATTATTCTAGTGAAACTCTTTTGTTTACTCTAGAGTGTCTAAGAATAGAGTGGTAACCCCTAGGTTGATGAAGAACAGTCAACGGGTTTCGAATTAGTTCTTTTTAAAGAACGTCAGAGCGAAGTCAAACATTAGGATACTTAAGGCTGGTGGGTGTACATGTTATGATGTTATGTTATGTTATGTTACTAATGCATTGAGAACAAGTCTACAGACAATGTAGTTTCAACTTGAGTTGTACTATGGTCACTAGCAGGTATTCATAGAGCACATGGAGAACTGTGATGATATCACACGTTATGATGTTATGATTAAGTATGAATTGCTAATAATGATAAAACATTATGATGTTTTTTCTAGTTGAAGTGAAAAATATTCTCTATAAGAAAATGTGTCTCAATTTTTCTAAAAATGTTGAAAAATCTGGATGAGAGACATATTGATTTTTCAGCATTGCATGCATTTCATATTTATCATTCATCATGCATAATTTATTTTTATGCCCCCATTAGTTGTCTAACTTACTGAGATTTCAAGTAAATCTCACTCCTTATAGATCCACTATCATTTCACTCGGAATGATAGAAGTTGTGTTAGGATCCGATGAGGACAAACTATATGGACCAGTGGATCCAAGTGATTGAAAAGGAGCTGGATCTTGAGAAAAGATTGGACCTTATCTTGATGTTTATAGAGCTAACCCTTCATGCCCTAAAATGCATGAGGCAGTTGATTTAGTTGTAGAGACTTCTTATGATGAATAATTGTACTTAGATTATGCTACTATTTGATTTGAACTTATGACGGTTATGGATGAATTGGAATGTTTTAGTTATTTTGGCATAAATTATATTTAGTCACCCATAATCTGCTATGAATATTGCATTCTGTTAGATGCACTTATAGGATGCATTGCAAGTTAACTGTCATGTACGAGAGTATGCAACCTTGTGTTACATGTCCTGATGCTCTAAGTTTCCGTTCCATCCCAAGTGGAGGTTGGGGGAGTCACAAGAGTTCTTCTCCTTTTATAGAGATCTATTTCCTTCATTGAGTGATTGAATCTTACTTGCCTTATGAAGACTTTTCCTTTTAAGAGTTTGAGTCAACTTACCTTATCCCTTATTGGCTTTATCTCAAGGCTAGATTTTTAACTTTTTATCCTTCCTTATTATTAGCTATAGGTTTTCAATGGGCTAGACCCAATCAACTTTACCCCAAGAATGTTTTTTAGTGTTACTATGCAATTGATATAGGGCTGATTTGGACATTTATAATATCTCACCATGACGCCCCCATATTCCACTTCGAATTAGATGAATATCTGAAGCGTCAGACATACAACACAAGGTTACTTGCCTGCGTTCATGAAAAATAAAGATGAAATATTCTTAACATGCATTTAGTAGTATGTAATATTTGTAGTGGATAATTTTTTTTTTTTTAGCAATACTATGCACCAAACCAAAGAAATCCCAAATACTTAAAACATGATCCATACATATTAAAAGGATAAACATTCATGATTACAGTACGAGTCTCAGAAGACTGTAATCTCAAGAGTATAGGAGACCGAGCTCCATAATTATATCACCAAAAGAATAATTACTGAGCTAGTTCGTCAAGAAACTCACGTATCTCTACCAATGATGCCATAATAGTGTCCAAAATTCTAACTAAAGAGGCCACAAGCTTCGTGTCACACGTCAACGCCACCAAATCAACCTTTTCCAACCTGCTAGGCCCCGCTTCCTCTCATTCTCCTAACACATTTGCCACTATTCAGGGGGAATAGTAGTTGAGACTATTTAGGTGAGATTTAAATACAAATCTAAATAAGTTAATAGAAAACTTCTACACAAGTTGATGATGCATGCATAGCAATAAAGGTATGAATGCATAGTAAAAGTCATAAGTAAACATAAAATAACTTGAGATGTAACATGGCATAAGCTGACATAACTTGAACTGAAATGTGAATTGAACTTAAAACTTGACATGACATGAGCTTAATCTAAATAACATGAGCTTGAACTGATACGTGAACTGAATTTGACACTTGACATAACATGAACTTGATCTGAATAACATGAATTTGAACTAAAACATAGATAGAACGTTAACTTGAACCATGACTGAATGTGAACTTGAAACATGATTGAATGTAAAATTGAACATAGCATGAACGTGAACATGAAAGACATGAACTTGAAAAATCTTGTTCAATAAGCATGATAAATAAAAGAGACCATATGGGTGCTACATGGGTCCTTTGTGCTGTGTGTCCATGCCGATTACCGTATCAAAACATAGTTATCTACACCAATTGTGAGTGTGTTAACATACATGCCAATTCATAAGTATCTGCACTTGTATGGACACATGTATTGTATGTGCCAGTTCACAAGTATCTACACCTGATGTGGACACACATACTATAGATATCCCGTGTTAGGTATTTGCATCTACATGAGTACGTATAACATGAAATTGAAATGAGGCCAGCACACCATCAATGTTAGTGTCTACTGCGCTCCAATGACCAGTTAATTAGGTCTCATTCACAATTCGTTGATCTTTACCTTGTCAACCCAAGGAATTTTACATTAGTTTAGACATTCCAGCATGAACAAAGGACTTCCACTAAGATATTACCTCATCCTAACACTTTGGGTCATGATAGACGTAACCAAACTTGATATAACTTGAAAGTTTTTTCCTGAGTATACAAACTATACTGGAAACAAAACGTGACATGAAATGAAAGGAAAAAAGTCCTAACATAACAAAACATGACATGAACGTGAGACAAAAGACATTATGTACTATGACACAGAAAATATTTTATACCATGACATAACATATAACATATAACATTTCATTACATGGCATAACATACAATGCATAATATTTCATAATATAGCATAACATGTAACATACAACATTTCATAACATGGTATAACATGTAATAGAAAATATTATGTGACATGACATATGGCATTACATAACATGATGTACTTGTAACAGATAGCAAAATGTGACAGATTAAATTATGTAATAGATAAGTATTTCATGACATAATATAATGTGTAACATATAAATATGTAGTGACATGGCATGTCATGGCATATATAATAATATACATACATAAATTGTAGTTCCTTTACCCATCACACATGCATAATAATATGATAGTAAGTTCAGACCTAACTTACAGTGATCGTCGTATTATGAGGATTAAGCACGAAACATGAGAAATTGTAAGTAAGGATTCTAAAAGTTAGTAACTTTATCACTAAAAATTAGAAACATGAAAAAAAAAAGAATAAAATTACAATTTTTCCATCTACATGTGAAAAGATAATTATTTTACATCTAATTTAAAGACTTTTCACATCCTAATTCTAGAAATCATCAAACTTTAAATTTCTCATACAAATTTTGTCATAAAGTCAAATATCAACTTATAAAAAATTAAAAGCAAATACAACTATGAAAAACATCATAGGGCCGAAACATTCAAAAGCCATTTTCTTTATTTTTTGTTGCAATTTCTTCCAACTTCAAAACTCATGATCAAACCGAGATATTGCAACAAAGATCCTCCTATCCTAATTTTAGAAACATACTTAAAACATCCAAAAAAATAGACTTCTCATAAACACAATACTTTTTAGTAAAAAGATCCAAACGTTTTAACTAAAATACAAACCCTTGAATCTTAAGGTTTGACCTATTTCAAAACATTTCCAAGAACTCCAAAAATCTAAAAGTTTCTTCTAACATGTTTACAACACATTTTTAAGAACATACATGCTTTGAATAAACACATAAAAGTAATCAAAAATCACAAAATCTCACTTGAAGTACTCAGCTCCCACAATTAAGTCAAAAACATGATTTTTTCTCAACCTTGTTTCAATCAAACACTTGATCTGAGGCATACTGTAACTGCCCGCTAGAAATTTAATGATAGAATTTCTATAGACTTGAGGAATCTCATGAAAACTCCGTAAGTTTTCACGAATCGGCTAATTGCAAAGGTTTTAATTTGTCAACATAATCAGTGTGATCACTCACTGTGGTGCCAGAAATGCGATTTTAATTGTTTGAGGTAGTTAGAAGTGTTAGAATACGGTATAATCTACACCACTAGACTCAGTTGAATATTTAGGATTTTATGGTGCAATAACTCATTTTCATAATTTCTGACGAAATACTTGTTCGAAACTGTGAAATCTTTTATAAGGGCACCTTGGGGTTGAGTTTTGGTAAACGGTTTTTAATGTAAGTTAATATTAATATTTAGAATTTTTCAGTACTAAGTTTAGTACGCTTTTTTTTAGAGTGAATAGTAACCTCGATAAGCATACTAAGTGCAATGTTTTCAAAATCATAGTGTAGAATGTTCAAATTAGGTTAGAGAAGTTTTATTTAGACACTTGGCAAGATCTTAGCCACACATAGTGAATAGTATTAGATACTTGGCATAAAGAGGAACCATTAGATGGATTTGTGAAGGAAATCAAGGTGTGAGATCATGGCACCTAAACAAAACCCTTTTCATCTGATCAACCAAATTGAGCTAGATCAAAGAGGGTTTCAACCCTAGTGAAACCCTAAGTGGTTGAAATCCAATTAAAACCCCAAAAGCTTGGTTGAAATCGAAACCCTAAATGGTTTCCCCAAACCCTAAATTGGCCTTCAAATCCTTTTTGATCCAATTTCTAGCATTGTGTTTAATCATTTTCACATGCTATTAATTTCTAAAATCTTTGTTATGACATCATTATCCAACCTTTTAAACCTTGAAAATTTGACTGGACCAAAAAAAATTGGATTTGGGCTTGATAGCATCTCAAACCCTAACCAAACCCCCTTTAAACCCCAAATTGAAACCCACTTGGTTGAGGCCCACCAAGGCCCACGAATTTGGCCACCTTGGCAAAGCTTCTTGAAGAAGTTTCCTTCCCCACATGGCAGACCATTCACTGCCCTTGGCTACAGGCAATAGTGCCTTGATGAGATGGAGAAACCCACCCCATCAACTTCCATACCTTACAGCTTCTGCAAGCTGTCCTTTACCCTCTCTATTCTCCACTTTATGTCATATATCTACCTCCAATCAATGGTCATTAAAGTCCATATCTTCCCCCTCCAGAAGTATAGAGTCATGCAAGACACACTTCTTTCCCTTTAATCACTTCTTCACCCCGTTCTTAGAGAGAAACCCAAAAGAGCTCTCTCGTGTAGATTTCTGTGTCTTTTTACGTGGAGATTTTAGACCCCTTGTATGTATTTTCTCATGATGAATCCTTCATACAATTTGTTCCTCTTTGAGCATAGTTTTTGTAGATATATTATTCGTATCATTCCATAGTCATTTGGTTGGTAAAAAACATTTTTAACCATAGAAAGGTCATTCTGGGCGTGAATCTGGAGAGTATGTTATGTTTTAGAATTTTTGACCAAGCTAATGGACATATTTTGGTTCGAAAATTTTATGGAATGTTGTTAGCATGTGTTTAAGAGAGTTCATTGAGGTTTTTTTGCATGACTAAAGATTTTTATGAAAGATTTTCTTAGATCTAGAATCTTGAAAACTGGAAGTGGCAAAACAGTTTTTATTTGGAGAAAGTTTGAATATTTCGAGGTTTGATCTTACTCTAAAGGTTTTGATATTTTTATATGATGATCTTAAGTCTCTTAATTTCATGTTAGGGTGTTATTTTGAAGATATTTAGTATTAATTTCAAAGATATGATTTTTCTATGCAAGAGGATTTCGGTTAGGCCTAAAATTTGATTTTTTGGATTAGATCCATGTTTTATTGATTTTTAGCCATGTGATTTTAATTTTTATTGATGGATCTTATTTAATACACATTTTTAAACCATGTGATGCTTTATTTCGAAGATCTCACATTCTTAAGCCATTAATCAAGAGATTTATCAAAGCTAGTTGAGGAAAAAGTTTCTGTTTTTGGACTAAGTGTAAAACCAAAAACTCCAAGTGTTATTTTGTGATTTTGGTGACTTTAGTTTGATGATTTAAAATATGGTTGATCTTAGAATGATGTTATGAATATGTTAGAAGTAAGATTTGATTTTTGGAATTCTTGGAGATGTTTTGATTTAGGGTCAAAGCTTGTGATTCAAGTGTTTGGATCTTTTTACAAAAAAAGTTTGGTGTTGATTATTAGCTTTTTATAAATGGATATTTTAAGTATAGTTTTAAACTTAGAATTGGAATATGTTTGTTGCAAAATTTTGGTTTAAGCATGAGTTTTGAAGTTGGAAGGAATTGCAACAAAAATCAAGAGAAATGATCTATGGATGTTTCGGGCATAGTGTGTTTTCCATAGTTGTATTTTGTTTTAAATTTTTCTAAGTTGATATTTGAGTTTAGGACAAAATTCTCATGAGGAATATAAATTTTGAAATTTTTTGAAATTAGGATGTGAAATTCTTAAGTTATGGGTAAAATGGTTATTTTCTCACATGTAGAGGGTAAAATGGTAAATTTACTCTAAGTTAGCTTGTTTTCATGTTTCTAATTGTTAGTAATTAAATTTCTAACTTTTAGAATACCCTCTTACAGTTTCTCGTGTTTCACACTTTATTCTTGTAGAACAAGACGATTCAGGTAAGTTAGCTTCTAACTTACTATCAGTTTACTATGTATGTATGATGGGTAAGGAAACTACAATTTATGTATGTATGTTATCATATATGTCATGCCATACCACGTCATTATATGTTTATCTGTTATGCGTGATTTATTCTGTCACGAATATTTATCTGTTATACAATCTATTCTATCACGTATTGCTATATGTTATAAGTATGCCATGTTAAGTATGCCATATGTTACATGTATGTCATATCATGTAATATTCACCATTGCAAGTATGTCATGTTAAGTAAAGAAGTCAGATTAAGTTTATGTTGAGTCAATTTTCAGATCACGTTCATATTAAGTTATTCATATCAATCACGACCCTAAGTGCTAGGATAGAGTAATATCCTAGTGGAACTCATTTGTTCACGCTGGAGTGTCTAAATAGGTGTGAAGTTCCCTAGGTTGATGAAGTACAGTCAACAGGTTGCGAATGGGGCCTAACTAGCTGGTCACTTAAGCATGCCGGGCACTAACGCCAATGGAGCCACATTTTATTTTACGTGTGTTCAAAGCAAGTGTGGCACAAATAATTCATGGGGCCACAACAACTATGGAGCATACACTACGTGAGACACAACAATTATAACATGTAGAATACGTGGGGCCACAACAACTGTGGAGTACGTATTAACGCATTCATAGCTGGTGTAGATACCTGTGTTTTGATGCGGTAATCGGCAGGGACACACGACTTTAGGGGATCCGTGTAGCACCCATATGGTCACGTTATTAATTAAGTCAATTGAACAAGAGTCTAAGTTTATGTCAAGAAGTTAAGAATAAGCAATCATGGTAATCCCATGAGATAAGAATAAGCAATCATGGAGACCCCATGAGATAAGAATAAGTTCCAGATCAAGTTCATGTTATGTTATGTTATGTTCACGTACATGTTATGTTCATGTTTAAGTTAAGTTTCAAGTTCATGTTCATATCATGTTATGTTCACGTTTATGTTATTTTATATTCATGTTCACGTTATATTTCAAGTTCACATTCACGTCATGTTATATTCACGTACATGTTATGTTCAAATTCACGTTCATGTTATGTCATGTTCATGTTTACATTATGCCTCAAGCTCACGTTTATGTCATGTTATGCTCAGGTTTATGTTAAATTCAAGTTCATGTTTATGTTATGTTTGTTCATGTTCATGCTATGATTCAAGTCCATGTTATGTTTCAAGTTCACGTTCATGTTATGTTACTAGCCCATGTTATATTTTAAGTTCAAATTCATGTCATGCCAAGTCAAGTTCAGTTCACATTTCAGTTCAGGTTATGTCAGTTATGCCATGCTATATGTCAAGTTATGCTATGCTTATTTACGACTTTAATTATGCATTCATGCTTTTACTGTCATGCATTCATAATAAACCTGTGTGGGAGTTTTTTGTTAACTTACTGAGATTTGTAATCAAATCTCACTGTGGTAGTCCTAACTACCATTCTCCTCGAATGGTAGGTGATGTGTCAGGATCAGAGCAAGGAGTAGACATTGGTAGACAGAAGGAGTTTGACTAGACGCCGCAGACACGACACGGAGCTTACAGCTTCCATAGTTAGTTCTTGGATGGTATTCTGGCCTTGTTAATCAAGTTACTCGACGAGCTTCCTCAATAGTATTTTTTGGTAATGTAAATATAGAGTCTGGCCTCCCATGTTTTTGAGATTACAGTCTTCTGAGACTCGTACTGAAAACGTGGATGTTTATTTTGTTAAGTATGCTTCGATTACGATTTAACTATTTGGGATATTATAAGTTTGGTGCATAGTATTGCTCAAGAAAAAAAAATTATCCACTGCGAATATTGCATAATACTAGATGCATGTTAGGAACATTGCATCTTATATGTCATGAACGGGGACAGGTAACCACATGTTGCATGTCCCGACGCTTCAGATGTCCGTTCGATGCCAAGCGCAATCTGGGGGCGTCACACATACCATGATGAGATCTTCAAAACAAAACATCATATGATTTAAAAATGTGTTCTAAAGAAGATTCAAGCATTAAACATAAAATCGCATGGTTGAAAATAGACCAAAACATGGATCTAGTCAAAATCATTTAACTTTTGACCCAACCAAGTATTCTCTTGCATAACAATTTATATCTTTGAAACTAACAACAAAACTCTTCAGAATAGCATCCTAACATATAGATAAAAGGCTTAGGATCATAAAATAAATTTATCAAAGCCATTGGGGTAAGAATAGACCACAAAAAATCCAAACTTTCTTAAAACAGAAATTGTTTTCCTCTTTTAGTTTCTAACCATTTAGATCTAAGAAAATCTTTCATCAAAAGCTTTAATCATGCAGCTAATCTCCAAAAACAATTCATATAAACATGTTAAAAACACTCCATAAAACTTTTGGACCAAGATTTTTCCATTAGCTTGGTCAAAACTCTGAAATACAACACATTATCTAGATTATCGCCCAGATTGACCTTTTCCTAATTAAAATAACTTTTGACCAATCAACTGACCATGCAATCAAAGAAGAAAGTTACCCACAGAAACTATACTCAAACAAGAAAAACATTTATGAAGAAATAATTATGAAAAAATACTTACAAGGGTTTCAAAAATGGTACAAAAAGAGGCTCAGAAAACTGCCCGAGTGAGTTTCTAAGTGTTCTCTACAAGAACAAAAATGAAAATGGACGAAATGAGTTAAAGGATGACTTGCAAGCTTAATACACTTCCGATAAGTGAAATTTTGGGCTTGAGTGACACCTTGATGGATGGTGATTAGGTCAACAAAAGGTGCAAATAATGAGTGGGAAATGGGTTGCTACTGTTGTCGTGTAGAAGGAAGGGGTTGAGGTGGATTTTCCTCTCACATCAAGGGGCTATTTAGGGCTGTTAAGGACAGAGGATGGTCTGACATGGGTGGGGGGAGACTCCCTCAAGAAGCTTTGCCAAAGTAGCCAAAATTTATGGGCCTTAAACAAGTGGGCTTCATTTTAGAGTTTAAAAAGGGTTTGGTTAGGGTTTGAGGGTCTATCAAGACCAAATCTAATTTTTCTTGACCCAATAAAATTTTCAAAGTTTAAAGGGTTGAATAATGATTTTATAACATGAATTTGAGGAATTAATAGCATTTGAAAGTAATTTAGTCAAGCAATTTAATACAATGCTAGAAATCGGATCAAATAGGGTTTGGAGGCCAACTTTAGGATTTGGAGAAACTATTTAGGGTTTTAGTTTCAACCAAGCTTTTGGGGTTTCAAATGGATTCCAACCATTTATGATTTCACTAGGGTTGAAACCCTCTTTATTTTGGCACAATTTGGATGGTTGGATCGAATAGGGTTTTACTTAGGTGGCATGATTTCACACTTTGATTTCCTTCACATTTACATCTCATTGTTCCTCTTGGTGTCTAGTGTCTAATACTATTCACCAATTGTAGCTAAGATCTTGTCAAGTGTCCAAATATAACTTTTCTAACCTAATTTAGATATTCCACAATGTAATTTTGAAAACACTACACTTACTGTTACTATTGAGGTGTAACACCCCCTACCATTAGAATTAGTCCCTAAGTGTCCTTAGATTAAGTTTATAATTTTGCATATTAAATATTTTATTATTAACAATAGTTAGATTATTAAGACCATAACAATTAGTGTCATTGATTATTAAGCTGAAGGATTTGAGAAGCAAGCTCATTAGTAATCTTAGTAAGGCGTTTAGAACTTTAGAATATGAATAGGCCAAGCTTTTAAAGCCTAGACTAACCCTCTTAAGGAATGCAAGTCTTGATAGGATAAGGGTTGGCCCAAGTTCGAGGTAAAAGGTCTTTTGGGCCCAACTTAGTGTAGATTTGACCCATGGCCCAATTAGGTCAAAGTGAGCTTTTCAAGCCCTATCTTTGTGGATTTGAGGCCTCTCATAATCCTTCAAAATCTGAAAATAAAGGCCTCTCATCAACCCACACTCAAAGCCTATAAAACTTCCACTCACACTCATGACGCTTATAAATCCGACAAGGCCCAAAGCCTTGTTTTGATTCTCTTCACTCTTCAAATTGAAGCCCAATGCACCATACCATGGGTTTCCTCAAGCCCATAGCTTACCCCAAGTAATTCTTTGAACCCAAATTAAGTTTTGAAAATTGGTTAAGACTATAAATCAACTTACTCAAGATTAGTGATCTTTAAACCTTATTATGGCTTAAATTTGTTTCTTTTCTTGTTCCATTATTTAAATAACTCATTTTTAGACCATATTAGAACTCTAGATAATCCTCCACATATGTCATTAAGAGAAATAACATAGCAAACCCCAAACTACACTAATTGGCACCCATATGTGCCCTTTGTGTGCAATGGACTGTTTTGCCCTTAAGCCCAACCTTTTTGTGCCTTGTTCTCAAGGGTAATATAGTCCTTAAAGACCTCATGAGACCCCTTTAAACCCAGACCAAGCCTTGGACGAGTTTAGTTTCAAGAACCAAACCAAAAGACCAAAACTGATTGCTCCTTGGGTGCTAGTTAGATGGAAACTAAGTTGGTTGAGTTTCAATCTCCCATCTGCCCTCAGCTGAGCCGCCACCCCGCACCACCTCCTTCACCACCCAATCCTCAAGAGGTTCTCATGGTCATCCTGAACTTTGGACTCATTCTTTTCAGCCATAGAAAGCACAAAACCAAAATCTACCCAAGGAAACCACCATTGAACCCGTTTGCTTGTGTATGATGATTTTGTATTTTTCTTTCTTTTTTTTCTACACCAAGACCAGGCCAACTTCTGTAGGCTCAATGCAGCACCTGACTTGATGAATTCATGGTGATTTTAGGCCACTATTCCCCCTGCACAAGGTGACACAAGATGATGAAGGCAAATCTGGAAAGTTCAGCTTCATACACTACCACCCAAACCAACCAATCCCCAATGGCTTAGGCCAACGTCCCCTCCCCTTGGCTGCCTATAAAAATCCTCTTCACCCCTTCATTTCATCCACAACTCAACTGCAGCTCCTCTTGAGCATTTGAGAGCCATCTCCCCTATAGTGCTTGAGAGAAACCGAAAGTGTGTGTGAGCTTGAGTGTTCTTGAAGTTCTTGGGGTTCTTGTGTTGGAAGCTTGAGTATGCCTCTAAATTTGTGAGTTTTCTTGCCCTAGATCTTAGTTTACATATCAAGTCTATTTTCAAGTGTTAGAATAAACTTTGGTTAAGTTTAGATATGGTTACCATGCTTAATTAAAAACCGGGTTCATTAAGAATGGTTTAAGAGTTTAAATTATTTTTAGTGGCAATTTCGGTTATGGCATGTCCTAGCATTTTATGATATGATTTATTAATGTCTTAGAATGATCATGGAAAGTTTTATTTTGAAATTAGAGGTATTCCATGATAAGTTTTGATTCTACCTTTTGTTGATCATCAAGCATGCATAGTTTTTAATTAAGCTATGATTAATGCATGAAGTTTTCATTTATTCACCTAGGGTTGATCATTAAGCATCTAGAAAGCCTTTTGATAGGGATAAGAATGCAAATGCATGTTTTGGGTGAATTTAGGAAGCATACCTTTATGATTTAAGTTAAGAGCATCGTGCTTAATTAATGAAGGATTAGTGAAGATTAAGGTTTTAGTAATAATTAAGTGTTGGGATGAACTTTTTCACCCAAGAATTTGTTTCTACCATATCATTAAGGACTATAGTGATTATTTTTTATTAAAGAACATGGCATAAGCATGCATTTGTAGGGATCAATAGTTGAAAACACACTTAGGCATCAACTAGAGTGCATGCCACGGGTGTGTGAATTTGAGCTAGTTCCACTTTGAATTTTTCAATTCCATAGATATAGATATTTTTAGAATGTTATAAATTCAAGTCCATGAAGTTTGGTTAAATTTGAAGTTCGTTTTCGAATAATGAAAATTTAGGGCCTCAATGGCAACTTTTGAGAGTTTAGGGATATGTTTGTAAATACCCATTTTTTAAGCCCTTTTGATTATGAAAATCTTCCCATAGTAGTAGAAATCTTAACTTAATATAAATTTTATTTCAGCCACTACGATCTTTCAAATTCATGAAGTTGGTAAGTTGGCCTCTAACTTACACCTTGATGAATTATTTATGATTTATTGATAAATGCCACATCCATGTCATAATTTTGATTTTGAGCATAAAATATCATGTTATATGATACATTGAGTGCATACTTACATGACGTGATATTTTCACCATTTTTAACATATTGAATATAAATGTCATTTTCGCATAAAAGCTTGCTACATATGCACATGTCATAAAATATATTTTTTCAACATAGCATGAAAAATAATTTTGTCACGACCCCAAAGGATAGGATGAGGATTATCCTAGTGGAACTCCTTTGTCCACTATGGAGTGTTTAAGAATAGAGTGGTAACTCCTAGGTTGACGAAGAACAGTCAACGAGCTTCGAATGGGTTCATTTTAAAGAACGCTAGAGCAAAATCAAATGTTATAACAACTAAGGCTGGTAGCTGTACATGTTATGATGTTATGTTATATTACCAATAAATTGAGAATGAGTCTGCAGATAACGTAGTTTCAATGTGAGTTGTACTATGGTCAATGGCAAGTATTCACAGTGCACATGGAGAATTATGACGATACCACACATTATGATATTACTTATTAAAATTAAGTATGAATTGCTCATAATGATGAAATGTTATGATATTTTTGCCATTTAAGTGAAAAAATGTTCTCTGTAAGTAAATGTGTGTCTCTAGTTTTTTTAAAAATGTTGAGGAATTTGGATGGGAGACATACTCTAATTTTTCTACATTGCATGCATTTCATATTTATCATTCATCATACATGATTTATCTTTATACACGTTGGTTGTTTAACTTACTACAATTTCAAATAAATCTCACCCATTGTGGATCCACTATTATTCCACTCGGAATGATAAAAGTCATGTTAGGACTCGAGGAGGATGGACTAGATGGAGTGATGGATCCGACTAATTGAGGAGAAGACAAATCTAGAGAAAAGACTGTACCATATCTTGGTGTTCATAGTACTGAACCTTCATGCTCTAGAACGCATGAAACAGTTGATCTAGCTTTGGAGACTTTTTCTGATGATTAGCTGTACTGAGATTATGCTATCTTTTGGTTTGAACTCATGATGATTATTAATGAATTGGGAGGTTTTTAGTTATTATGGTATAAGTTTTATTTTATCACCCTTAATCCGATGCGAATATTGCATTCTACTAGTTTCACTTATAAGATGCATTGCATATTAAATGTCATGTACAATTATAACTTATAATCGCAGTGGACTAAGGGTGACAAAATGAAACTTATGCCAAAATAACTAAAAAAATCCCGACTCATTAATAATCATCATGAGTTCAAACCAAAAGATAACATAATCTCCGTATAGCTACTCATCGAAAAAAGTTTCCAAGGCTAAATCAATTGTTTTATGCATTCTAGAGCATGAAGGGTCAATATTATGAACATCATGATAAGGTCTAGTCTTTTCTCTAGGTTTGGCTCCTCATCAATCAGTCAAATTCATTGCTCCATCTAGTCCATCCTCCATGAGTCCTGACACGACTTCAATTATTCCGAGTGGAATGATAGTGGGTCCACAAGAAGTGAGATTTACTTGAAATCCTAGTAAGTTAAACAACCAAGGTGCACAAAGATAAATTATATATGATGAAAGATAAATATGAGATGCATTCAATGCAGAAAAATCAATATATGTCTCCCATCCAAATTCCTCAATATTTTCAAAAAAACTGGAGACACATTTTCTTATAGAGAACATTTTTCCACTTAACTGGCAAAAATATCATAACGTTTCATCATTATTAGCAATTCATACTTAATCTTAACATCATAACGTGTGGTATTGTCACAGTTCACCATATGCACTGTGAGTACATGTCGTTGACAGTAGTACAACTCACGTTGAAACTACATTATCTGCAAACTCGTTCTCAATGCATTGATAATATAACATAATATCATAACATGTACATCCACCAGTCTTAGGTGTCATAACATTTGACTTCGCTCCGACGTTTCTTAAAAAAAACCCATTCGAAGCTCATTGATTTTTTTCGTCACCCAGGGGTTACCACTCCATTCTTAAACACTTGAGAGTGGACAGAGGAGTTCCACTAGAATAATTCCACATCCTAGCCTTTGGGGATGTGACAAAAATTATTTTTCAAGGTATGCTAAAAAATATATTTAATGACATGTGCATATGTAGTAAGCTTTCATGCGAAAATGACATTTATATGCAATATGCTAAAAATGGTAAAAATACCACATGTCATGAAAGTATGCACTCAATGTATCATATAACATGAAATTTTATGCTCAAAATGGCATTTATGGCATGAACGTGAAATTTAGCAATAAATCATAAATAATTTATCAAGGTGTAAGTTAGAGGCCAACTTACAAACTTCCTGAATTTGAAAGGTTGTAGCGACTTAAATAAAATTTTTACTAAGTTAGGATTTATACTACTATGCGAAGATTTTCTTAATCAAAAGGGCTTTAAAAATGTCTATTTATAAAAATACCCCGAAACTCTCACAAATTGCCACTAAGTTCATAAATTTTTACTATTTGCAAACGAATTTCAAATTTAACCAAACTTCATGGACCTCATATTTTTCATATTCTAAAACCATCTATACCTTTTGGAATTGTAAAATTCAAAGTGGAATTAGTTCAAATTCACACAACCCGTGGCATGCACTCTAGTTGATGCCTAAGGGTGTTTTCAACTATTGATCCCTATGAATGTATGCTTATGTCATTTTTTTTAATCACAAATAATCACTACAGTCCTTAATGACATGGTAAAAACACATTCTTAGGTAAACAAGTTCACCCCAACACTTAATTATTGCTAAAACCTTATTCTTCATTAATCATTCATTAATCAAGCATGATGCTCTTAACATAAATCATAAAGGCATGCTTCCTAAATTCACCCAAAACATGAATTTTCATTTTTATCCCATTCACAAAGCTTTCTAGATGCTTAATGATCAACCCTAGGTGCATAAATCAAAACTTCATGCCTTAATCATAGCTTAATTAAAAACTATGCCTGCTTGATGATCAACACAAGGTAGAATAAAAAATTATCATGGCATGCCTCTAATTTCAAAATCAAACCTTCCATGATCATTCTAAGATATTAATAAATCATATCATAAAATGCTAAGACATGCCATAATCGAAATATCCACTAAAAACAATTTAAACTCTTAAACCATTTTTAATGAACCAGGTTTTGAATTAAGCATTCTAACCTTATCTAAACTTAACTAAACTTTATTCTAACATTTGAAAACAAGACTTGATATGTAAACTAAGATCTATGGCAAGGAAACTCACAAATTTTGTAGCCTACTAAAGCTTCCAACACAAGAACACCAAGAACTTCAAGAACACTCAAGCTCACACACTTTCGGTTTCTCTCAAGAATGAAGGGGGAGATGGCTCTCAAATGCTCAAGAGGAGCTGGATTTGAGGTGTGGATGAAATCAGAGAGTGAAGGGGATTTTTACAGGCAGCCAAAGGGGACATGATGTTGGCCTAAGCCCTTGGGGATTGGTTGGTTTGGGTGGTGGTGTAAGAAGCTAAAATTTCCAGATTTGCCTTCATCATCTTGTGTCACCTTGTGCAGAGGGAATAGTAGCCTAAAATCACCATGACTTCATCAAGTTAGGTGCTATATTGAGCCTATAGAAGCTGTCCTGGTCTTCGTGCAGAAAAACAAGAAAGAAAAATACAAAATCATCATACACAAGCAAATAGGTTCAATGGTGGTTTCCTTGGGTAGATCTCGGTTTTGTCCTTTCTATGGCTGAAAATAATGAGTCCAAAGCTCATGATGGCCATAAGGACCTCTTGAGGATTGGGTGGTGAAGGAGGTGGCATGGGGTGGTGGGTCAGCCAAGGGCAGATGGGAGGCTGAAACTCAACCAACTTAGTTTCCATCCAACTAGCACCCCTGGTGCAATCGATTTTGGTCTTTTGGTTTGGTTCTTGAAACTAAACTCGTCCAAGGCTTGGTCTAGGTTTAAAGGGATATCATGAGGTATTTAATGACCATAGTACCCTTGAGAATAAGGCACAAAAAGGTTGGGCTCAAGGGCAAAACAATCCATTGCACACAAAGAGCACACATGAGTGCCGATTGGTGTAGTTTGGAGTCTATCATGTCATTTCTCTTAATGACATGTGTGAAGGATTATCTAGAGTTCTAATATGGTCTAAGAATGAGGTATAATGGAACAAGAAAATTTCAGATCAAGAAGGTTACAAAGATTAAGAAACAAAATTAAGCTCAAAATAAGGTTTAAAGAGTACGCTAAGCATGGGTAAGTTGATTAATGGTCTTAACCAAATTTCAAAACTTAATTTGGATTCAAAGAGTTACTTTGGTTAAGCTATGGGCTTGAGGAAACCCATGGTATAGTGCATGGGCTTCAATTTGAAGAGTGAAGAGAATCAAAATAAGGCTTTGGACCTTGTTGGGCCATGAGTGTGAGTGGAAGTTTTATGGGCTTTGGGTGTGGGTTGATGGGAGGCCTTTATTTTCAGATTTTGAGGGATTATGAGAAGCCATGAGATCCACAAAGATAGGGCTTGAAAAGCTCACTTTGACCTAATTGGGTTAATTGGGTCATGGGTCAAATATACACTAAGTTGGGCCCAAAAGGCCTTCTATCTCAAACTTGGGCCAACCTTTAACCTCTCAAGACGTGTACTCCTTAAGAGGCTTGGTCCAAGGCTTAAAAGCTTGGCCCATTCACACTCCAACGTTCTAAGGGCCTTACTAAGATTACTAATTTGCTTGCTTCTAAAATCCTTCAAACTTAATAATCGATGACACTAAGGTTTGGTTTGGTCCAAGAAAACTTTCATTTCAAACTCAAAATTTTCATCTCATGATTATAACTTTCTCAAATCTCCATATAAAATATAATAAATAATTTAACTTTTTTTTAACTTTTTCAAATCTCAAAACAATAATAATATTAAAATATAATATTTTAATATTTCATCTTAAAACTCAAAATTCTCATATCAAAATTCTCACTTACCAAACCATACCTAATTGTCATGGTCTTAATAATCTAACTATTCTTAATAATAAAATATTTAATACCCAAAACTATAAACTTAATCTATGAGTGCTTAGGGACTAAGCCTAATGGTTAATTAGGCAGGGTGTTATATCTACTATTCACTTGGGAAAAGTGAAAATAAATTTTGCGCCATTAAATCCTAAACATGCATATTAAATTAACTGCGCAATTCTTTTATCAAAATTCAACTCCGAAGTGCCTCGAAATAAACAATGCATTTTTTAACAAGCGACAAGCGTTTCGTTCAAAAACTGAAAATTAGATTATTGTGTCTTAAAATCCTAAATGATCTACTGAGTCAAATGGTGCAAACCATATCACATTCTAACACTTCTAACTACTTAAAATAAATATAATTGTGCTTCTGACACTATAGCTAGTAGTAATACTGACTATATTGACAAACTAAAACTTATGCAATTGGTCGTGAAAGTTTATTGAGTTTCCACGAGGTTTCTAAAACCTATAGAAATTCCACCATTAAGTTTCTAGCGGGCTGTTACACCAAAATTCTATGAATAATAGTGAAATTGTTTGAGTCATGATGTTTTATTGAGTTTTGAGAAATGAGATAGAAAGAGTTGAATAAAAATATTATAGAGTTAAATATTGTTTGAATATAATTTTTTAATATTATCTTTGTGATAACTGGGACTTAGCCAAGTTCACATCCATTATTTTTATTAAAGTTAGTTAGGCCCATTAGGTTATTTGTCCAAGTTTGGCATTGATGAAGTGCTAAAACTACATGATTAAGTTACTTAAAGTGGATAAATTGTTTAACCAAAAGTGAATTAAGCACTTAATTATGCAGTGATTTCTAGTACTTGACTCATTGATAAAATTTTGATGTTTATACACTTAAAAGAGATTTATACTGCAATTGATAAGCCACATCAAATTTAATATTTCAATTTTACCTTTCTTGATGTTAACACAAATATTTCACTTATAGGTTAGGGGGTATTTTTGGAAATATATAAACCAAACTTGCAAAAGAAAAGAGTGGAGTTTTCGGACAAAGAATGGACAGAACAGCAGCTGGAGGAATGAATAATCAAAAGTGATGAACTTCCGTATGGAAGATCAAGAAGCATACTGTCACGATGTGGACTCAAAGTCAGATGGATCTGGAAGCCCATTTACAAGGAGCCTTGGATCATCCTCTAGCAAATATTTGGGCTGTACCTTGCATCCAGAACCAAGGAGAGGAAAACTTTGGATCGGGTTCACAGCTATGATTGGAGGGTGGGTTCACGCTAGGGGGATGGATTTTTTTTTCGGTAGGGTTGCAGGCCGTAGGTTTTTTCTTTCTTGTTTTTAGTGTTAGGTAGTCCGCTGAGTTTATTTTGGAGGGGGAGGCGGCTTTTACGTTTTTTTTTCCTTAGCTTCTTTTCATTTTACCTTTCTTGCTGTAGAGGTTCCAGACCTCAAAGTCGGCGGGCCACTTTATTTTTTTTGCTGCAGTTTTCAATTGAGGAGACTGTGGAGATTTCATGTTTCTTGAGTTTCCGTTTCTTTCGTTTTTGAGCTTTGCGTTTTCGACTATTGCATAACTTAGGGCGTCGGCTGTTTATTTGAATATTCTTTAGTTTTTTTTGGGTTCTTCTAGACCCGAACTAGATAGCGGCTGGTTTGATTTTATTGCTTTTCATTTTACTTTATGTTGGTATACAGTAGCTCTCTCTCATTTTTATTTTGGGTATTGTCTCTTAGATTTTAATATGGCTCTACTTAGATTAATTTTTATTGTTAGAAATATCATGTGTAGCTAATTTCTAAAACTTGGGTTGTGGAATGAGACTTAATTTATTTTGGGTTCTAGTTTTATGCAATATTTTGTGGTTGAATGTTGATTTCACTATATTACTAGTCGAATTTGAATTAAAAATAGATTGAGACTCTTGCTCTTGATTTGTTGTTGACGTAAGGCACAACAAAACCTTGAAAATTATCAAGACTTCTCTAAGTTGTTTGTTAATATGTGTTTGGCTAGTAAAGTAGAGAATCACTTAAGAAAATATTGCAAAACTTGAGCTTAACTTTTTATCTTCCGTTATCAATGCCTTGATTGGATTGCTAATTGAGAAAATTATTTAGGATCCAAAACAAAGAGAGTCTCATACCCAACCCAAGTGTTTGTTAATTTGCCTTTCTGATTAGAAACTCTAATTTTAGTTTTGATTAAATTTTTGCGGGAATTGAATTCTTACTTTTTGTTCTTACCTCATCTTCAACATTTTTCACTTTGTTTTTTATTTTATTTTATTTTTTGATTAATTTCATCTCTCGTAGTCGACACACTTGTTACACAAAAAATCTCACAAATGCTTTGATAACTCTTTGTCCTTGTGGAATACGAGCATGGATTTATCTTTGATACAACTTAACACTTCTACACTTGGAAGCACATTTGAGACCGAGTCAGGCATGCAAAGTATGTGGGAAACATCATGGGCTTTGTTGTCCCATGAAGGGGGTGCCCAAGCCCAACAAGAGACTGCCATGGGCTAGAGTATGTGGGCCACTAAGTGCTAAGGGTTAGGAAAAAACCCTAACTAGGTTTTTAGCATGGTAGGTGTCCACATGGAAGAGGGAATGATCTTTGGTCTCCCCTAGGGTTTTCCATCATTGGAACCTAGGAATGAGCGTCTTGGTAAACACAAGGGTGCCACGTGGCTAGCATGCAAGACCACACCCTAGATACATTGAATCTAGAAGTGAAATGGAAGAGAGAGAGAGGGAGTTTTTGGAAACCCTAAGGGCGCCACACACACGTACAAATGGTGCAAGTTCCTAGGTAGTGCAATGCATTGAGGTGCCTAGGAAAGGAATGAAATCAGAGGAACAAAATCCTAAAAAACTACATGGATTCGACCAAGAGAAGAAACAAGCTGCCATGTGTCATGCATGCATACAGTGTAGAAGTTCTAGAAATGCAATCATAAGAAATGGGAAGAGGCGCATGGGACAAGGCAAAAACCCAAGTTCCAATGAGGCTCTAGGGTTTCTGCCAAGGGAGCCTACGCGCCCAACCACACCAACTCAACCACCCCATTGCCACTTGTCACACATGAGTGAAGTGTGGGAGTTTCTAGGAGAGGGGCAATCATAGGGAAGAGGAAGAGAAAGCCTTGGGAAATGGCATACATGCCTCTTGAGGATTCTAGAACAATCTTGATGGGAATGGGAGACAAGAGGAAGAGAGAGGGTCAGCTAGGGCTACACGCCACCTACCCACTTAGGGAACCAACCACACGACATCCTAAACCTAGGGAAAGGGAAGGGTTGTCTTGAGAAAAGGAAGGGGTTTTCAGCTAACACACACCCACACACATCACTTGCCAAATGGTAAGCATGAATACGTGTAGTTACCCAAAGATGATTTAGGGTTGAACTTTGACCATTTTGCCATCAAGTACAATGAACTTGGACACACACACACACACACACACACACACACACACACACACACACACATATATATATGGAAACTAGGGTTTTGGATGGAGGGCTTTATGCCACTTGTCCAAAGGACTTTTGGTTTCCCAACACAACTACATCATGGGGGAGATGAAGAGGCTATTCAGCCATGGTGCCAAGTGGCACCCATGCACAATGTCTTTTGGCTTTCCAAAGGAGGAGGCACCTATAAGAAGGGAGAGGCTGGCAAGTGAAAAGTGTTTTGTCACTTTTTAGATTTTCCTCTCTTGTGTCACACAGCTACACTATACTCACACAATTCTCTCACTTTCTCACTATTTTCTCTCCAACCAAACATCACACACGCACCCACCATTTTCCACCAACCAACATTTCGAGTAACCAAGGGAGTAAGACCCCACCAAGGGGAAGAAGCCCGCGAGGTAAGGATCACTCACCCATTTTGTACGCACACACATGTGCGACCACTTAGAGGCAAAAGAGATGAAAAAGAAAGGGGGTTCAGATTCATGAGTTCCCATGCACACACACACACACACTTTTGGGAAGGCTAGGGTTTCTCCTCGAGGGAGAGGGAGAGAGAGAGAGAGCGAACCAACATTAGCATTGAGCACGTAAGTATGAGACTTTGAAAGGGAAGAAGGGCCACAACCACCATTTTAGTTAAACTAGGGTTTCTTTCTCTATAGAGTTTCGGCATTGAGAGTGAAGTATGAATGCCTAAATAGCCCTTCTATCAATGGGAATGGATTTCATAAGCCATGAAGGAATTAGCCCTATACATGACACTCTCACATGTGACCACTTGAAATTAGGGTTTTCATGTTTCCTTGCCTAATGAATTTTAGTATGCATTTTCAGTGTACTGTTTGTAACTTATTGGATGTTTGTAAGTAGACCTTCAACCTACTATTGGATAATATGTGAATATACCATGTGAACTTGTACTCGCTTGTTATTTGAATGGATGAAATCTCTTATCATGCCATGCTATTTATTCGGTTATATATAAATGTGTTGCCATGTTGGTTGTTGGTTGAATAAAATCTCTTATAACACATGCCTTGTATTCGAATCTATACCATTATGTTGCCATGTTATTTGATGAAGTTATATCGAACATATTAGAAGTCATAAGCTCATGTTACTTTTGTAAAATCATGCTTACAAGTGCTTATGTGTTTTAGCCAAGCATAGTGAATGATGTTTATGAAACTGTTTTACCCTTTGATAAGTGTTGAATGCCATTGTTCATATGTGTAAACCAAGTATTTGCATGTTCTAATATTTCCAAGCCGTAAGGTGAGATGCATATTGCTTTGTGTGTGATTGCATGAACCTTGACATACATGATTACGTGGTCCATGAAAAGAAGACTCGTTACAAGTTTCATGTCACTTGCATTTGGGTTATAAAGTGTTTTCGAAGAAAAGAGTCTGTACATGTTTTATCATGACCATAAATGCTAGGACGGGAGAATGCCCTAGTGGAACTCCTATGTCCACTCTGGAGTGTTTAAAATAAAGTGGTAGCCCCTAGATCGAAGAAGTACAGTCGATGGAGCTCGAATGGATCCTTGTGGAAAGAATACCAGAGTGGGGTAGCACCTAAATCTAGTGGGTGCAATACGGTGAAAACGAAATATGCGAACTATCTATCATATTGTATATGTGGTGAAGGTGAAATAAGCGAATTGCCACATAAGTTAAAAGTTATGACGTAGTCACCATGGTTGAGTGAGTCATTAGATGATGCGGTAACTAGTGGGAAACACATGGTGCATGGGGGAACCATGAGGTATCCCACCATATGTTACAAGAAACGAACAAGAAAATAAGCTCAAAGATAAGATATGTAAAATGACCAAGAACACGAGCTCAAATGATATGTTACATGTTTAAGAACCAAAGATGAAAAGATGGAAAAGACGTTTTTCTCGAAAAAGTCAAAAGATTTCTGTTATAGGTTGTCTTTGAAAAGTCAAAGTTGTACAAGTCAAGTTTTATGTCAAAATATATGTCCATGCATTCATTTATGGTTTGCCTTACATGCTTATGTTATCTACTATATGTTATGTGTTTACTTAATGAGATTTCTCAAAATTTCACTGTGGTAGTTTCCACTACCATTACCCACTCGAAATGGTAGAAGTTGTGGCAAGTGCACAAGATCCTTTAGAACCATGAACAAAATTAACGAGCTGATAGAAGATGAGTTTACAGTAAAGGCTCGTTATAACTTTATTGCCGCTATTTTGGAGACCACGACACAGCGCCTTAAGGATATTATAGAGATTCTTAGTGAAGATGACAATGGGACCATGCTTTTTGACCCGAAAAGGCTTCTAAGTTGAAGAAGGATATGTACTTCGTGACGGGTTATCTCAAACAAGCTAGAGATACTCTGTTGAGGCAAAGGAAGTCACTGCCAACATGGGACTTCTAGAGCCAAAACCCTTGTGGACAAGGGGAATCTTTTTGATTGTGACTAGTGATGGAGCTTTGGTACTTGTGAAGTTTCCCGTTTCTTGAAGTTTTGATATCACCTTTGGATGGTCCCTTGTTTTGTGAGACTTTTGAAAACAATACTTATTTTGGAATACTTTATTTAAGTTTAAAAGTTTTGGGATGTCTAAACTTCGATATCATGTTATTACATTTACCACTAGTCCTATTTAGGATAGGTTTGGATAGTGAGATGAGAATTTTTCGTTTTAGATTAAAGTTTAAAATATTATTTTTTAATATTATTATCGTTTTGGGATTTAAAAAAGTTGAATTGTTTATTACGTTTTATGTGAAAATTTAAAAAAATTGTAATAATGAGATGAGATGAAATAATAATTTTGTGTCTCATTCCACTTGCAAAACTTGCCCTTAGTTATGAAAAAATTTCCGTTGCAATTTATTGCATACTGCTAAATCATTAGGTGCATCACATCTTATTTGCTATGAATGAGGGGTATGTAGCCTTAAGTTACATATCCCGACACTTCAGTCACCGTCCAATCCCAAATAAGGCTGAGGGTGTTACAATTTTTGTTTTGAGATTTGAAAATGTTATATTATTTTTTGTGTTTTGTTTAGAAGTTTGAGAAAGTTGTATTAGATTTTGTGTTTGGATAATGATTAGATGAAAATATTGAAGATTTGAAATTGAAAAGTATTTTATATTTTAGTGATGTTTAAAAATGAAATTATAAGAAATATTCAGAATATATCATTACCCAAACAAGTTAAAGTTATGGTATTATAATGAAGTTGGGTTTTGCACAGCTGCACCTCTTGATTGTTAGTAGGCTTTTGGTGGATTTCAATTCTTTGTTGTGGATTACAAAGTGAAGAACATGAACATCGCTTAAAAGGAGATGGGATGGAAATATGAAATAAAGTGAAATGATTTAAGTTTGTGCAAATGTGTTATGAAGAGACATTCATGCTGGATAAGTTAATATTCAGCATTTTAAATAACTCTTTAATTGATAGGAAAAACTTTACATGTTTTGTGATGTCAATTGAGATTTTAAATAATATATTAGGTATAATGTTAGGCATTTTTTTATATATAAAAAAAAAAAGACAAAAATAAAACAATTAATTAAATCTACATACCAAAACTATACCCACGTATCGCATTGGTACATGACTAGTTTACTTTAATGACTCGGCCGATACTATAATTTAATTTGTTATTTTCCACCGATTTAGAATGTGAGATGAATAGTCATAAATTAATATCAAATTAAGATGTTCATAAAAAAATAAAAATTGAAGTTTATATGACATTGGAATAATTCCAATTAACTAATTTCGAAGGGGATCAACAATACACATTATCTAGAATAGATTGATAAGTTTATGGCATTTGCAATTAATAGAATGGATTGAGAAGAGGGGACCAAGTATACATTATCTATCACTTCCAATTTCAAAGTAATTGTATATATATCAAAAGATAATTATATGAGTTTGTAATTATCCAAGAAAATATTAGTTGTTCATATACACCAAAAGGACTAGTCAAGATAAACGTTAGAATCCTACAAAATCATTTCTTAAAACTTTGTTTTAAACTAAGCGTGGAACTTGACATTCATGCAACTCTATCACAATTTACCTATCATGAGTGGAAAGTAACCAATCTGATACATTACAAGGAATCTAGCTTTTTTTTTCGCTTTTTAATGCTACTAGTTATGGGTGTAACCAGTCTGGTTCAGTCCCGTTTTTGACATATTTTAGAACCAAACTTGTATATATCGGTTTTGAGATTTGAATAACCAATACCGCACCGGTTATACTCCTAAGCCAATACTTCCAATTTTACCCGTTCCGATTTGATTTGGCCCAATTTTTCCGATATATTATATAGTATATTATAGTATATAATAATATAGTGATAATATACTGCAGTACATTATAATTGTATTGTAGAGTATAGTGATATATTATAATATATAATATAGTAATATATTATAATATATAGTAATATAGGATTTTAAAATTTAATATTATATTTTACAAACAAACTTCTATTAATAAAGATTAAGAGGAGAACTTGACAAGGTTTAGCCAAGGAAAAAAAAATAACGTGGGTTTCAAATTTGTTCACTTTTTAAAACGAAATGTTCAAAACTTTCATACCTTAAAACTGTATTAATCATTTCCCTTTTATTTTTTCTATATAATTAACAACCACCACCTAGGCAAGATGAAAATCACCCCACCTCCCCCACCATCTAGTATTAATAAAAAAGAAAAATTATACAAAATTTATGGATACAAGAAGAAATAAGTACAAGTAGAAGCTAAGAACCTCTTTAAAGAGAAGATGGCGCACATCTTTTAATATTATGCTATATGCTGTTGATTCTATTCCCTCCACCAAAAACTTGTTTACAGAGAAGGAATTCAGGGAAAAATTGGATATTACATTAGATGGGGGAGCAAAGGCACCCCTGCTTAAAACATTGAACTATCATATAGAAAGATTATTGAAAAAAAAAATGTTTCTAGCGTAAAGAAAAGGATAATAAACAATTTACAACCCCATGATTGCCTCCACCCATAATAGAGGTTGCCTTGTAAATCAACATCTCAAAATTGGAGATTGATAAAGAGAAAACCAATCCATCTTTGCAGTGAAAGTGATTAGTCTGAACGTGGCAACAAGAAAGTAAAGCCTGTGTTCTCACGAATAAGTGGTGGTGGTTCAACATCAGAGATGTCTATTTGTTCCATAGACTTCGATAAGTCATCAACTGAAAATGGAATACTGCACCGCAGACGGTAGGGACAGGTCAGTGATATTATAAGAAAGAATTGAACTAAAACAGTCCCAAAATGAAGAGATAATCACGTAATTGAATGTTGTTACTAACCTTGAATCGTCATCCAGCAGGAATGAATTACTAACTGCATTGTTAGAATCTTCGGTCATCAGCACCCTCATATTGGAAATAACCTAGACAGATACAGTAAGATGGCGAAGCTCAGTCTGTCACTTTTCTGGTAAATGTATGTAATTTTATGAGAAATGGACATCTATAATACTGTCATGTAACAAAGATGACTCGAACCTAGTATGAGTAATGGCATCCACAAAACTTACATCCGTGGACACACTATGTGTGCCATACTTGTCATCCCAGTACATTGTACTGATCCGATATAGCTGCTGTATACTAAGAACCTGTAAATGGAGAAAAGTTCCATGAGTTCCTGGGAAGACATAACCATCAAATTTTTATTTCTTGCTAGTAAAGTCAAAGTAGAAAGAAGTGTATCTCTTGCTTCTAATTCTTCACTCACCGGACAAAGATCATGACTTATTTCATCTAGTGTTTTCTTTGGTTTTTGATGTATGACCTGAATGAGAAAATAGATTATTTCAGTACAAAACTATTTGGTTGCTTCACGATTTTAAAAAGTAATCGCAGTAGATATAGAAAATAACAGAGACCGGAAAAATACCAGAAATCCAATAGCCTGTCTAATATGCTTGAGCTCATCCCAAGATGAACCTGCATACTGCATAATTTTTTGTGGTTATTTAACAAAGATATATCTCAAAATCAGGGAGTACATGACAGTGAATTCAAGGTACCTCATCTGTTGCCTTATAACACCAATGTTCCAATTCAGCCAGTCCAGCTTTCACATATTCACCATTACTGAAGGAGCAGCACTCTCGCCTTAACAGAAGACTGCAACAAAAAATGGTCTATGCTAGTGATAAAGGAAAGTTTCTACTCTAAAAAAAATAAATGTAGCAGAGAATATATACCTGTTGAATAGCTGAACATTGATAAAAGAAAATATTTGTGTGAACACTTTGCGAACTAAAAATGGGGGTACCTAGGAGACAGAAGATAATAACATAAGCAAAAGCTATCTCACCGAAAGTACACCCAAAATGAAATTCCGAAAAATCAGATGGATAAAATCCATGACCTACCAAAACACTCAGCATGATTTAGTTAATAACAATCATGGTCAGGAATGTCAAAGTAGGCTTGGATCTGAGACTTCATGTCAATGCAAGTAGTATCATTGATAAAAAAAAATGTTTCTATCGTATAGCGGAGAAAAAAAAAACAGGAACAGAGCTAAAAGAAATTCCACTCACATGATTTGCTTTCAAAGTGTTTAAGAAGCTTCCAAGGCTTTTTACTATCCCTTGCCAGTGAGCAATCAAAGCTCGTTGCGCATCACTGTTTGCAACCGAACGTGATGACCCCTTAACTAAGCTTGCTCTGGATGTTCTTGGTGCCTGTTTCATCATAATTATATAGCAAAGTCTCAGTTTAAGTTAGTTGTAAGGAATAAAAGGTTGATAACTTTAGTGAAAAACATGAACTCGGATCGTTAACAAAGTTACTAAAAAGCCAAATTGATAAACCTGGATGCACAATCCCAGCAAGGGAGAAATTTCTTTCTTCAGATTATCTCGAATCATTCCATAGATCTTTTCTACATATGCGGTAAGCTGTTGTTTAAAAAGCAAGGCTGGGTACTTTGCTTCAACTTGCCGTAAGGTATCCACTCCACCATTTATGTTACCATTGATTAAAGAAAGATTGACTCCTTGTGGAGCACCACGGAAACTCTAAATGAAAATAATTGAGAAAAGAATTAACTGAAAAATGAAGTTTTTCCTGGATAGAAGTTGATATAGCAAGAAAATTATAGTTTCTTGCCCAAGAAGAACAAAAAAAACTTGTATTTACTTGTGTCATCCTCCCAAATAAAGTAGCTGATGAGGACCGACGGCGTTGTGGAGTCATTCCAGCTGCACCACTTGCTTTCAACGTGCGCTGTAGTAGCAAGAGAAGTGTTGAAGCATTGGATAACCAATAAGCCAAGATATCATTGTTATCCGGTGTCTGAAATCCAATGAAAATTTAAAGTGAAATCAGGTTTCTGAAAAAATAGAAAAACCACAGTAGTCAGCATATAAAGTTGGGTAAAACCTCGATAGCATTGCCAATGGTCTGAATGATTCGATCAAAAACACTAGTTCTCTCAACTTCAAATGATCTCCAGTGTAAAAGACATTTATATATGATGCAGGCAGCAATAGGCCTATTTGCTGTAAAGCCTAGATGCTGTGCAATACATCGTATGAGTAACTCTTGGTTCTCCTGCTGCTTCTCATTTAGGGATTTTTGGGGTTTCTCCTCTACTTCAGAAAGATCCCTTTGATTTATTGAAGGGCTATGCAGATCCTGATTTATTAAAAGGTGATCAACAATGGAGAAAATCAAGAAGGAACATTCATGTAGCTCATACTATGAGTTTATGCTTATGTATTGCTTGTTTCATAAGCGTGTGTGTAGAACAAGTTTTGGAGAGCTTTGCTTACCGAAGATGCCTTTCCGTCAAATCCAACATGACTGCCTTCAGGACCTCTCTGTCATACATCAAAGAACCAGAAAATCTCTAAACTATTCAGGAAATTAAACATTAATCAATTACACACATTGATGTTTACTGAAGTTACCTGAATAATTGATCTGGAGCGTCCTGAAAGGAACTTATTAGGCGCCATGGACACTGCTTGTTGACGCAAGACTTTATTCTCTGATTCTAAATTGGTGAGCTTCTCTTCTAACCTAATCCAAGATATCTAAATGTCCAGTTAAGTACGAAAAATTTAAACTAGCATCAACTTTCTCAAACTAAATTATGTGAGTTGAACTCCTTTATGAAAGCCATGAGGAATATCAAATATATAATGATGTGAATTGGTGCTAGAAATAGATACATCAATATTCTCCAGTGCTTTCAGACATGCAAGGATTTAGTTCATAGTCTGTAACATTCACAGATATATGATCAGAGATGATAGCCAAATATGACTCACTTTCATCCCCACTTAAAAAAGGTTTTTAAGACAAATTATACGTAGTTTTTCAATTTTTCCTTTAAGAAAGTAAATCAGTAAGAACCTAAAATATGCCACCCTGTCCATGAAGTAATATACCAAAGATAATCACAATCCAATTTTTCCATACCATGGGCTTTGAAGTACACAAATCTATCATGATAGGATGATTTCGAGTGCCATATGCAGTTTGAATGGCCCTCAAATTCATATCGGAATCCATTCGTATGATATATAAGTGATAATATACTAAATTCGAAAAAACTAGAACTAAAAATAAAAGTTTTGGAAAGGTGATTGAGTTTTGTTTGCATAACCTATTAGATTGAAGAAATAATAATCTGAAGGAACCAAATTGACTTCGTGATAGCTACTTAAATCAAATGGAGATGTAAAGGGTGTCACTCAGATGCTCATGAAGATTTTAATTATTTCCAACAAATAAAGTCACCATAAAGTAAGCATTCTAGCATGAGATGTCTGATATCCATATTACTTAAATCTACCATTGTATTATATACTAAATTCTTTGAATCTTACTCATCTTTCCATGGGTGGTAGATTTAATTCGTGAAAGTATTTGCAAGGAGATCGTGACAAAGTCTATTGTTATTGATAAATTGAAAATATGAGAGTCCATAAGGCTTCTGTCTAGAAATTTTGTTTGAATTGCTCTAAGGAAAGAAAAATAGATTTTTTTTCCTTACCTCTAGAAATAACTTTTCTCATCAATCACTATTTAGATGTACTTCTATTTAAGACTAAATTATAAGAACAGCATTAAGAATACCTTTATCAATGTCAATATATCTAGTTTTCCATTTGGGTGTGTTTCTAGTGTCAATTGTTACGAATACTATGCGTGAAGATGCTGAACCGCCAGTTTCAAATTATATATCAGGATCATGCAACATTAGAAAAAAAAGGATCATACAACATCTTATCTAACCCATATGAGTCATGATAAGCCAATGAAACCATTATGTAAAATATGAATGTTAGCCATTCGAAAGATCATATTACTTGGTCAAAGATTCCTGGAGCTGATGAGCTTTCTTCTCTGTTTCATCTGACTTTTTGCGTTGCTCTTCGCTAGATTCTTGTGCTTCACTGTATTTTCTTTCAAAGTCATTGGCTCGTTGTCTCTCTGACTCCAGTGATACCTGCATTGGCATGAGCCAGTAATTGAGATGGCTATGATCTACTCTAAAAAATATGAAAATATTATTGAATATTTCCAAGAGGACTGCTACAACCACAAAGAGATTACACAAAAGTGATCCTACAAACTAACATGGCTTTATGTGATCCGTCAGCCTACTTTGCAATAAAAGTAATTTTACAATCTGACGGATCACATTAAACCACATCAGTTTGTGAAATTACTTTTATATAATTACTTTGTGGCTAGAGTATTTCTTTATTTCCAAACATGAATATATGAAGCGGAAGAACTCGTTGAACTGTTAAAAAAGTTCATTTTATCCAATCATTAATGAATTAGAAACCTGACATGGTGATGCCAAATATGAGTGTAATAAATTAAATTGTAATGCTGACTATTCCATGTCTTGTCCCTTAGCTCAGCTCAGCTGTTTCATTGACAAAGCAGAGTAAGCTGCAAAACATGCTGAACTTTTCCAAGCTCAAATGATTCTAATGGAGGATGGATCACAAGTTTGATAAGAGGACACCACTTATTGTCTGCAATGATTTGTTTCTATCTGGGGACCTATGTACCACATCTTGTCACTTAGGTTGCCCTATCCATTTGCAAGGAAAATGTGTAATAATTGTAGGATTAACAATTGGTCCCTGTACTTTTCCTTGAAATCACATTATTCCTAGTGCTTTTTTTTTTTTTATGTGGGAACCTCTCCAAGGCAGAGCCCTTGGGACCCACCCCTACAGAGTAAACCCTGGTCCCGTGCACCACACCCTCAGAAGTTTCCCTACATGGAACTAGTTAAATCGCTAGCTTTTCACCAGGGATTGTTGCCCCCAAAGGATTATTTGCACCTGTGAGGTGTTGAACCTTGGATCTTGAGGGGAGTGATACCCCAAGACCCGGCATGCCATGAGGATAAATTTTAAAAATAAATAAATATAATATTCTAATTTTAAGGAAATAATCATTTTTATTAAAAATATGAATTTCTTAAAATTTTAAAAATAAAAATAATCATTAAAAAAATGCCACCTAGCCCTCTCTTACGGGCTGAGATGGGATTTGGAGTGGATGTGCAGTGGAGGAGTGTAGCTGGGAAATGGGAAGTTGATTATGAGGGAATCAAGGAGGGAGGATGACAGTTTAGTTAATTAGGGATTTAATGATACGTTGTCGTTTTCATTAAGTAGAGTGTTGTAGTTTTGTGTCTTTTTGTATGTAAATCAGAGGTGATAAGTGGAACGGCACCGTTTGATAGGAAGTAAATACTGTGTTGTAAGTAGCAAGTGACTTCATTTTTTATAGGATGAGTTGAATTCTTCTGATTGTATACAGAACGTTGTCATTTTAATACACATAAATACTCCATGAGCTGCAAAAAGAGGCCAACTATGGAATTCAGATAACTCATTCCTTCTTCTTTCTCTCTCTAAATCTTTGTCCTCTCTCTAGTTCTTGATTTTCTTGGAGGCTGACTCCCTTGAACCAGTCATCAGCATAAGGGTCCATTACACCCTCCCTCCTTGGGCACCCTTAAGGGCAGCCTAATTTGTGCCCCCCTCAGGAGGTCCTTGTGGGGCCACTCTGCAGTGACCCAATCTGGGTCACCACGATGTGGCCGGATGGTGGTTATATGACCAGAGGTGGCCGTGCACCACCTATATCTAATATATATGTATATATTTTATAGACACAATAGAAGTCAATGACTCACAGTCATATGGAACATGCTCTTTCTTCTAAACTAAATTTTTTTAATTAGTATTATCTGGTTTAGGTTTCTTCTTAGTTAAAGAGTTTTTTTATTTCTACTATTTTTGAAAAACTTTTATTATTTAATTTTTATTTTTGTTTTTCAGTTTTTACAATTTTCTGGAGTCTTTGATAATTTTGTTCATTATTTTTTATATTTTATAGATAATATTTGTCAAGTAGCACATATCAATTACTCATTGGTGCTGACGTGGGATCTCCAACAGTTCACTAATAAAATACTGACGGAGAGACCAATTTGATCAAACTTACAACCACATGAAGCACCCACAGGTCATGAATAGACACCAACAGGTCAGCATACTGTTTGGTAGGTTACAAGTTAAAAAAATAAAATTACATGAAATGCAGATTGTCTTTGAGAAATTCACCACCAATAGAAAGTTTAATATTCTATTTCGTTTTTATAACCAAAAATACTAGTATCTTTGGAAGCTAAAGGAATAATACAGATCATATAACTGGTTCAATAGAAGACACTAGCTATGGTTTACTAGTAGAAGTTTCTAACCTCAAGGCTCTGCACTTCTGCTGTTAGAGAATCTATTTTTTGGGTATCTTGCACAAGAACTTGGGTTTCTTTGACAACAGGAGGTGCTTCTTCAATAGCCTTCTTCGCAGATTCTCTTTCCTTGACAAGTAATGCTTTTGTTTCATCGACTTTGTTTTGCAGTTCTTGCAATGAACTCTGCAATTTTGCAACCTCCTGTGCCTTTGCTTCCTCTAGGTCAGTCTGCACATGTGATCTTACGGCATGAGAAAATATACATAAAAAAACAGAAATGAGAGTCTGAGTTCTAGTTTCTTCAAATGGCGAAACATCAGCCAAATTTGAGTGAATCATCTTGAAACCTCATATATATTTAATAGATAGTAAAGTAAATGGTACACTGGCAATTCAGCATGGTGATTCTTAGCAATGTGTCATAGGTTATACTTCTGATCAAAGAAGCATACATCATATTTACCAATATCTTGTATACCTAAAACTACCAATCTGCAGAACTTCCATATTACCCTTAAACGTTTTTCCAATTGTAAACGCCAAGTAAGCTCTTCAACTCGTTTTTCAAGCTTATCCTTTGCTTCCTTAAGTGCACCTGTTTCCCTTGCAGCCTGGAAAAGATGTATATGGATGTCATATTTGAAATAGTTACTAAACATGATTTAAAAATATATCATTGATAGATAAAATTTCATGACTTAAATGCCAATTGTGGACTCGATATTCTTTTAAATCAATTATTGAATTAATCAAATACAATGATTTAGGGACAAACACTATGTGACTCTTGTTTCTCCACTCTACCACGCATGATAATAGCTCAAATATCCTCTAAAGATTTGATCATAAAACTTAAATAGTTCCAATGAATATTTAAACGTGATTCTCCAGTCTCTACTACATCATATATGATAAGCAGCTTCACCATGTGCTTTAAAATTTTGAAATTACACTTCAACTTGTTTCAATGAATGATTAAAGAGAACAGTTATCTATATTATATTACATATTTCTTATAGTTGGGAACATAGGAGATGAAATGATGATGACTATGTTGCATAAAAATCCCCGGTTCCCAACTAATGCCATGATTTCTTTTCGTTGCATATGACACACAACATATGCAAGGCTGGTATAGAGAGTCACTAATATCATTATATTTCTGTAGTACCTGTGATCATCCATGTACCACTTACACAGTCTTTCAATTTTGGAAAAAAGCCTTGGTGCTGTATACCATCTTCTCTCTGAGTCCACATTGGTACTTGTTTTATGAGTGGATATGTAGGTCTCTAGAACGCTCAAATTCGTTTTTGTTATTCTCTTTTCATGAAGACGCTTATGACTTTTGCACCAGACAGAACAGATTTTAATGGGGGTCGATAGAAACAATATTCCAGAGTTTAAGCTTTGGTTAAAATACTGTGATCCCCATCAGAATATCGATTATCTAGGAGTTCTGCATACATGTCTCACACATACAGACACGATACAGCTCTAATAGATTACAGACATTATTTTTCAAGGTCTTCTATTCTGACTGTAAACTGTTCAGTGTAGAACCATGATGCATTTCCCAAATATTTGTAGCAAACTTTGGTAACTAAACAATCTACTTCAAAATGTCCACACCTTTTTTTTTCCCTTTTCTGGATGGTGAAATGTAATGATTTTTCCAATGATATTCCTGATTCTTAAACCATAACATGAGAATTATATGGTGCAACACTTAATAGGTTGATTGATTGTACATGGTTTTTTCTTAGACCCAGAGAGAGAGAGAGAGAGAGTTATAGCCAAAAACAATGGTTCTCATCCCCTCAATCCAACAACCCAGACAAACAAAAGGAACTATTACCTTTAGTAATTGATATCAAATCTATGCATTGACATTATTATTGTTTAACATTTTGTTTCTAGGTTTTTGCATGGATGGTATCATGTGTACGCTATGCGTAACCTTTTCCACAATATAGATTAATATAAGGTATTTTGGGGGGAAATTGCTTAATACTAACCATTTTGAGCTTCCTTAGTTCTCTCCTTGCAATTCTTCCTCTCCATCTGCATTGTGTCATTACTGTGCCTCTCTTAAGCTTCTTATAGTATAAGGCAGCTTTATGGCACCGCCATCTTGTCTGCATTTTTCGAGTAAGTGAGTTTATATTGTTGAAAAATGACAACAGTATAAGAGTAGATTTCTAGGTGAAGCAAGTTTGAAGTGTATTATGACCTGAACAAAGATAGCAGCTTTAGTTAGTTTCCTAAATCTGAATTCTTTACGGGCAGCCATTGCCCTTAAACCTGCCTGCAAGTCAAGCATAGAGAGATGGAGTTTGCAATAGGTTTTCCTGGCTTGGTATTTGCGCATATGCTTCTGAATTTTCACAGCAGCCGCCTCCCTTTTCATGTAATCAAAAAGTTTGGAAGCCAGTCTTCCTACAAGTAAATAACCAAAGCATATAAGAATATTTTTCCATTATGGGGGCTATAAAGTCTCCAAGAAACAACATTGCTTGTCGCTGTAGAACTAATTTATACCATAAAAGCTTCTCAGATGGCTCACCTCTACAAATTGATTGCACAACTATGGTAGCCTTCCGAAGTGCAACAAACTGCTTATGAGCAATGTGGGTTCGTATGCGGCGCTGAATTGTTTTTGCTGCACCACTTAGTATCTCAGCTCTCCGTGCATCTAATTCAGCCATCTGACCAGCTCTTAGGAAGACTTTTGTTTTGCCTATCTGCAAAACCATTTTGCACCATACAAACAAATTCCTTAGCCATAACATGGGATTGGATCATGGGCATTCCTTATACATATAGAGATATAATATCCATGCGTGCATGGCTTACTCCATGCTGGAATGCGCATGGGTCTAGGCAACAATACCATAATATATGCTTGTAAGAGATTGGACGAAAGAGTATAAATACATTTATCAGATGTTTCTAAAAGCAAAATAACTCCATTTATTACCTGAAACCCTTTAAGCCCCTTCTTTTCCAAAATCTTTTTGCAGGCAACCTTTTCATCATTGCTGCTCATAATCACGTCCATAAATAAAGTAAATTATCCAAACGAAAAGTACATGTAATAAATTTCAACAGTTACACTTCTTTTAAAGTATTCTAGAAGAGTGTACTTACTTTCCTTCCAAGGCCTCAGGGGCAAGAAGACCAAATCGATTAATGAATTCAAAGAAAGGACGCCGAGTTGGGTATCCAGCGCAACTGATTCTGATTGCCTCTAGAACACCCTACAAGAACAAACATCAAAATAGCAAAATACATAAAGGGAAAACAAAAACGTGTAAAGATACAAAATAAAAGACATGGATACTTCTCACAGAGAGAGAGAGAAAGAGAGATCAAATTTTACTCACACCACATCGCAGTTGCTGCATGATGTTGACATTCTCAAATATGGCAGGTTTTAGAAGGTTGTTTGGCTTCACACATCTAATGTAGTGAGGTTCTGTAGAATTCAACGTTTCCATCAACTGCTGTAGTTGTAACTGCAACAGTGATAAAATCCTTAGTTGTCAAGTACTTGCAGCATAAGAAGGTTTTTAAGCGTTAAGGGATGTGAGATCAGTTGGTTCATGTAAATGCATTACATTAAGTGTTGTTTGCTTTTCAGGTAAAATCAACTACAATAGCCACTGAGATCACAGAACCAAAGTACCTTAAAACGAGAACCGATTGAAGAAAACTTGGAAGATTTAGTCGTCTCTTCTGGAAGTGGAGGGAAAAGGCCTGCTACAAAAGGACATTTGGAAGCGCCCAATAAGTCTTGATGTTCAGGAACCACATAGTCCTTGTTCTTGTCCAAAAATTGGTCAGATTGATATAGCACCTGAAAACCAAAAAAAAAAAAAAACGTGTAACATAGCCGAAATTCAAGACATGTTAGTAGCCCATGCTTGCCACAATTGACGCTTTGATAATCAATCATACCTCTCCTGCGTAATGACCTATGGTGAAATCTGTGCGGGACAGTTTTGGTTTTATAAAACGCTTGTGATTTTTAAATGTCTGATACAATTTGTTCGCAAATGTTTCATGCGTTGACTTTGGAAACATGCTGAAAATGAAAAGGGACAAGTTAGAAAGAATGAAAAGAAGACCAATCTGGTGTTCAACTACGAGTTAAAATGGAAGATCATTGTAACCCAACAGAACCTCAGCATTTCTCAGTTTTTTCAGCCAAAAAAAAAAAGAGACAAAGTTCAAGTGAACTATGATTGAGTTCCATTCAGAATAAAAACCAAAAATTCATGGCATAAGTGAAAGAACAATATTTTACCAAGCTTCATCAAGGAGAGCAACTATTCCGCCAGGTTTCTGCAAAAGATTAGGATTATAAGTAAATCTTATATGAAATAATTGCCCTGAAGAGATCTCCAAATTTAAAACTACGAGATAAGCATGATAAGTAAATCGTATATGAAATACTAGGCCCTGAAGAGATCTTCAATTTCAAAACTACGAAATAGACCCAACAAGCTATTCAAAACTAGTGGAAGACCACCACAAGATGACATGTTGAACATATGCCTGCCTGATAATAACAAATGTGAACAAAAAATAATTTCTACAAAAAATTAAACTGTATGAGTTTGGAGGCACTATTGCAACATTGCCTTAGCCTTAATGTTTCATCAGGCACCCATATCAAAAGTGGATTAGTTTAAATACAGAATAGATCTTTCTTCACCCTGCAAGTAGCCACTTGATCTGGGTGTTCTCTATTTTTTTGGTTTTGATGGGGCAGAGGTACCTGATAAATGCTTACCACTGAAGTCATGAGACATAAATTACTGTTCTAAAATAAAAAGCTATGATACAGCCTTTTGATCCTTTAGAAATGATAAAGTGAAGAAAGTTGAACAAGTCTGTACAAATACACTCAATAACCTTCTGACTAGAGAAATGAAGGGGTGGACTACGTTTCCAGCGCTTTCTATATATATCATGTCCACTTTGAATCTGATAACAAACCAAACAGTGGAGGTTCATGTGAAAGAAGGGATAATAACCTTTTCAATAAGATCCAAGACATCTTGATTATCCACAAATTCAATATAGCTCCAATCAATCTCCTCTTTCGTGTATTCTTCTTGTTCCATCTTGAAGACATGCTGAAAGTCGCCAAGAGAGTCTTAAGTTAAAAAAATTGCTAAGCTATCCAGTATACACATGTTCCAGAGACATTACCTGGTTGAAATGTTGCTGCAATTTCTCATTTGTGAAATTAATGCAGAACTGCTCAAAACTGCAAATCACATTATGCTAAATCATATTAGAATGAAGTGTCCTAACTCATGGAAAGTTGTTGCAGGAATATCCAAATAATTATAATACATGTTCGTGCATCTATGTACATATGTGTGTGTATGTATGTAATTAATGTATCTGTATGTCTTTATGTATCATATTTATTAGTTCTTACCTGTTAGTCTTAAAGCTTTCAAAACCATAGATATCAAGAACCCCAATCAAAGATTTTGAATTAGGATCCTGTCCAATTGAGACATTAATTTTATCCACCAACCTGCATATAATCATACACAATTAGCACTAGATGAATATCCAAGTTCCCAGTCTCCCTAATAGTTCACATAATGATCGGAAAAAATTTTGAAAACTAGGTTATAATTCTGAGATTAAATTACTACAATAGATACAATCTTACCAGTCAAACAATCGAGAATATATCGTCTTAGCTAAACCATCTCGGCTAACTGTTGCACTTTGAGGATCGAGACTCCGCTTAATCACTTCTTCTGGGGTGATCATAACACGCTTACATAATGCATCTTCCAAGGCCTCAGCATCACACCTGAAATATCAATTATTTCAACCAAATGAGAGGGAACATATCAGAATATGAACCGAGATTGTGTTATCAGGACAGAAGGGATACATAAGAAGCCCTGCAGTCATTTTAAGATGGAATTTGGCTTGGTCATCTTTTGGAACCGACGAATCAACTTCCTTCCCCTTGGCAAAAAGGATATTGCCGAGATGAAGTATCGCAGCAATAACTCTAAAAATTGCTTCCTGAGAGAGAGAGACAGAGAGGTCAGAAGATGGTCTTGCTCATGTCTATGTAATAAGCAGTTAAATGCTCCTTGGAAAAGGCTGAACCTGTTCCTTCTCGCTAATCCCAACAATGTCCATCGCTCTCCTTGTGGCAAGATAATCATGTGCGTCACTTACACCAACCAGCTCATAACAATTAGACTGGTTAAGATAGTGAAATGATTTAGGGTTTCCCAACTTGTACTTTTCAATTTCCTGTCAACATTAACAACTTTAGATGAATGCTCAAACAAAGAGAGATAATTGAAGTATGCAATAACTAGTTAGAAAACAACACATAAAATCTGTCATTCCAACCGGAAGATACCTCCTGTGGTGCAGCACAAAGAAGGTAGAAGCAGTGGTAGTTGCGTTCAGGATCAGAAATTTGGCAAACACGAGACCTCTCTAAAAGGTAAGTTCTGATGGCTGCTCCTGAGATTCTTCCTTGCTTATCAAACTGGATCTCTACAAATTTTCCAAAACGGCTGCAACAGTATTCATTTATAGACATCAGTGTCAAATCTCCACAACTTCAAGGAATTTAAAAATTTGTTGGTTTTTTACAAATGACATAAAAGGGGTAGCTGGTGTCTGCTTTATAATTCCCTCATCAGTGATAAATATGGCACCAAGTACGCAACTATTTAGTATACATTCTATTAACCATTGAAACATATCTGAATGTCAGAAGTTAAAGTTAATTGATTAATCAGATGTGGAAGGGAATAAATTCATCATATTACTTTATTCCCCAATTGGAAGAGTGTCTCACCTGGAATTGTTATTTCTCACAGTTTTAGCATTGCCAAATGCTTCAAGGACTGGATTTGACTGCGATCAGATCAATTGATGAAAAATGAAACAAATGTGAACATAGAATATATTATGGGGTAGTGGAAATTTCATTGTAATATGAAATGAAAGTTATGGAACATACTTCAAGAACTTGTTGCTCCACTGTCCTTCCTTCAGTAGCTACCCGACCTCCTAAAAAGGCTAGATATCGCATAAGCATTTTTGTGGTCTCAGTTTTACCAGCTCCACTTTCACCACTGACCAGAATTGAATTGCTTTTCCCCTCATTGATCATTGCCCTGATTTTAGAAATGTAGGAATGACAATTAACAGTTGGTTCACTGACCAAACATTTTAAAGCAAGCAAAATGGAGAATAAGGACAACCTGTATGCAACATCAGCAACAGCAAAAACATGAGGGCTTAGTTCTCCAAATGGAGCCCCTTTGTATTGTTGCATCATGTGAGCATCATAAATATGAGGAAGTCTTTGGAATGGATTTATGGCAATTAAAATTCCACCCGTATAAGTCTGCCACAATAAGGAAAGGAAAGCATTGTTTCAGAAAGAATATTAACAACTTAGAATGATGAGTTTTTATTTATTTCTCAAAAAATGAAGGAAAGGAAAGCTTACATAGATTTCATTCAGTTCATATCTAGTTTTTAAGTTCTGCAGAACTCCAGGCTCATGTAGATAAGATAGCTTTGTCATGTCATCAACTCCACCAGCAGGAGCTTCCATATCCTTGGGATGGATCTTTGATAGTTTTGTAACGACCTTAGAATTACACAAAAGTGAAATATGAATTTCAAATTTAAAAGCACAAGCCAGCTCAATTACATGAATATAAGTATTTGGGTGCTCAAAAACCATTGATAGGAAAAATGAACATGATTAACAGAGCATCCATTGCAGTCACCAAATATGACAGAACAAATTACTAGATGATAGTTCTTTGTATATTAAATTTAATTGATGTAGAAAATGTTAACAATATCAGAGACACAAATATAATGTTCTACTGGAGCACCGGTAACAATTTATTTCTATCTTGAGAGTTTATTGAAAGAATACAAAAAGATTTTAAATCCAAAAGAAAATTTAAATGTCAACTATAAGCAATGCATACCTTCTTCCCATAAGTCGTCTGGATCTCAGCTTCCTGTCCATTAATCTTTGACACCTGTCCATCAACCCAAGATAATTCTGGATCTTCAACCCAGACATGAGAACCTACAATGATATTCACCGAAGTTCCCTACAGATGCAGATTTCAGAGTGTGAACTATTGCATGGGAAATCTTATCATAAATTTAAAAGATGTATTGGTTTCAGTCACAGCTTTGAATTTAGTTACGAGAATTCTGACTCTAAGCGAATAGAAACTTTAACATTTGAATAAAGTTTAAAAGTATTCCTAATACAATATTTCTTCAAAACTTAACAGCTGATCTCATGTACCCCTTTCCACTTATTGCTTCATGTTTAATATGTTGACAAATATAGCATATCATATCAATCCATGGTGTAATTTCTTATAAAATTTCTACTTGGAACTTTTCCTCCTTGTCTAGTACTAATTGGCTGGTTCATTAAACAACCAAATCCATCATTCATTATAGATCCAGTGTTTCATTGCAACGACATCCTAACTTCCCACACCTCTCTTTTTCTAAAAATACTTTCCTCCTCTTATCATATCTATTGATTATCAGAGTCCCAAAACATATTTCATGGAGAAATCATTAGTGACCACATCTTAATTCTCTGGACAATCTAATAATCACATGGCCCCGACGGTTACACATATCAATTCTTAGAATTTGTCAATACTTGGCTCTAAACGTTGAAAGGTTAAGCAGGCTTTTGTGCCGAATCCAGTCTGTATATTATTAGTTTAAGAATACGCCATAATTTTTCATAACGTTTTCCCAAAAGGTTCGCATATTTAGTGCTCTCCCTGGTTTTAAGTTCTTTATCGTTATCTTTAGCCGCTGGTATTCTTTCCCAACCTTTTATATGCGGCAGAAGAATGAACCCTTTGAGATTTAGTAGCCGGTATGTTACTTAAATCTGACCCCTCTCATGGCTAAGCTGGTTTGCGGAACTGATAAATAATTACATTCGTTCTTAATCACACGTACTAGGACTTTATAAAAGACACCCAAATTAAACAATCTGTCATCAACGTAATCATGTGTATTCCTCATTATGTTAAATTTTAAATATTCACAAACAGTGGAGTCCTAAATGAAAATGTCCCCATAACTTCTTCAAAACAGAGAAAGGATAGAGCATCAACATACACTGAAATAGTGAAAAAAACTAATCATTCAATAAACTAGGAAGAAACCTATACCAATAGTTTACAATTAACGATGGCCTCACTCTTCTTGAAATAAAAAACAGTTCAACAGTGTAAGCTACACGAAATTAACTCAAACAAAACCGATTAGCTAATCGAAGCACGCATACCATTTTCAAGATGCGATCAGAGTTCAGCTACACATAAGCACTTTCTTCATAAACGTCACCTGACGGAACCCTTGAACTCCCCGAGCTAAAAAATTTTCTAATCACAAGAACCATAAAAGAAGCCCACCCATCAGCTGGAAACCGGAATGGAGTCAAGTATGGTCGAACATAACACCGGGAAATGCCATTTTCGACGAAATTCTGGTGAGGAAGTGAACTTCTCGCTCAAAATTGCACCTTGAACATCGCAAACAATACAAAAGACAACGACCCTTCTTTCGAAAGTCAAGATAAACCAATATGGAGTCAAGTACGGTCGAAAACAATGCCGGAAAATTCCATTTCCTAGGAAAAACTGGAGATGGGATGAGGGAAGAAGAAGAAGGAAAGAGAACAAAAGTAAAATAACGAAAGATGTGGGTTTGTGTATTGAGAAGGGAATGGTGGGATCCGAAATGGTTTGTGTGGAGTGACATTCTTCAAGAGGACCTCTAAGTTCGGTTTGATTCCCTTGTCTTTCGCGCCAATGAGTGGCTGCTAACCGAGTCATGTCTCTCTCTTTCTCTCTCTCTCTCACTCTCTCTTCCTATATGCGTATTCCCCAACAGAACGTGGAAGTGCTTCTGTTGAACATCTCAGCGCAGTGTAAGTGGTTCTACTGTTTTCTTTTAGAACCCTTCCAGCTGGCCGTCCGATCGAATCTAAGTATATGATGATCTCAAAAATATTTATGATTGGCCTTCTTTTATTATTCATAAATTCTTATAATTTTACTCGCACAATCACACGTGCATGTTTCTTTATTATTTATGTAGAAATAGAAATGATAATTGTAGTGGTGAATGCGTAAACACAGCATAATTATTTCGAAAAAATTGATTAAATAGGGATTCATAATAATTTTTTAATAATAGACCTCACATTTGTTTAAAATAATCGTACGAAATTTGCATATTCTACGATTGCATATAGTATTACTCATTTATAAAAGGTCCATGAGATTTAAGAGAATTGGAGGACTCCAAACAAACAACTACTATAGCTAACAAAACATGGAAAGAAAAGAAAAGGAAAAATGCTAGTATGATTTTCGTTTGTACCCATCAAATATTTTCATTTATATATTTTTATTTTTATTTTTTGTTAATAGTTAAGTAAATGGCTATAAGTGAATTTGTATTTTTTTTATTTTTTCTTAATGATTAAGAATGTTTAAAAAATAATTTAAAGAAAAATAAAAATAAAAGATAAAAATTATTTACATTGGTATGTATATTTGGGGTGCATATTTGATGTAGACCTTGGCATTGTCTAAGTAAAAATGGGATTATAATTGAGTCCCACCCATCTCTACTAATAAGGAACTGCCTTGGCAGATCCACGTATACATTAACTGCAATTTTGGAAAAAAAATATTCTATTTACAGTCATTTTTACGTAGTCGTTGTACACTTTTGATTAGCTACATTATTTTTTTAATAGAAAATAATTGATTTGGCAAATCACATCAGTAAAGTATGAAAAAGTACGTAAAAGTGATTGTATATAGCATAATTATTTTCTTAAAAAGAACTTTACATTTTTTTTTAATATTAAAAAAATTAATTAAAAACAAAAACACTAAAGTCAAAACTAGAAAACCAGCTAATCCTGTAGCAAGGTCCCCTTGTTATATTTATTTTTATTTTTTTACGTGTGCAGATGTTATTGACATAATTAGAGATTGAATTATTTCCAAAGAAAAAAAAAATTTTGTTTTTTTATTATAAAATTGTAAAGAATTGATTGGGTAATCGAATATTTTGTTATGTTATTGAATTAGATGTCTTTTCTATAGATTTAATGAGGAAATGGATTCAAAATATGAAAAATAAAAAAATAAAGACAAAAATAAATATTATAAAAGTTTTTTTTTTTTTTAACCTTTTTGTGTTATTAGCTTGCACCTATTGAAAAACGAACTCCCCCGTTAGACAACGAGCACGTTTGGGATTGTTGTGAGAAAAAAAATAGTTTATAATTTTAGGGCTTTTAACTTATAGCTTAAATAATAAAGTTTACTAATAAAAAATTATTTACTATTTAGTAATAATTAAAGGTGAAGAAGTTTCCATCCGAATCAAAAAAATCGACCGGACCGACTAGTTTGTTTGGACCAAACCAGACCGAAACTGTGAGTACTCGGTTTCAGTCCACCATCTCCAAATGGTGGACCGAATGGATTTTAGTCCGATGCCGAGGTCTGTGATTTTTGGACCGGATTGGACTGAATTAGTATATATTTTTAAAATATTATATATATTATTTTATATAGTAGTTATATAAGTTAATTATATAATTTTCATCTAATCTATTATCATTGGTCATATAAAATGTTAAATAATATATACAATCAATTAATAATGTATCATAAATCATATGATAATATATGTAGATACATAATACATTCATACATATTCTATTATTTACACTTAATTAAAGTAATTAAGTATTTTTTTAAAAATACATAAGTTTTGTGCAAACATGAATAATCTATGTACAGTGAAATTATTTGATATTTATTAACCATATATAAAATGTTAGAATTTTAATGTTTAATATAGACATTATTAATAATTATACATACTAAAGTTATTAAGTAGTAACTATCAAGTCTCCTCTAAACCGTTCTCTCTCTTGTCGTCTTCCCGAAGGCAAAAAGAGCGTAACGGCCTAGGTGGTGGAAAATCTACTTCGTTCACTCTGGTGGAGGGAGCTGTGTGAGTATCTTGTTTGCCCGGGTAAACAGAGAGGGTCGATGGAGGGGCTTGAAGATCTATGGGGAAATTTGAAGCTGAATGCAGATGAGTGCGAGCCAATCGATGTCCCGTTTAGGGAGAATGCAGATCTTAAAAAGCTAGGGGAAAGAAGTATACTCGGGAAGGTGTTTGCAGAGCGGAAGATCAGAGGAGAAATCATCAGAACTACTATGGAGAAAATCTGGAAGGTGAGTAAGCCTCTGACTATCCGTGAACTTGGATCAAATTGTTTTGTGATTTCCTTGGTTAATAGGAAGGATAAGTTGAAAGTGTTGAGAGGTTGCCCGTGGTTGTTTGACAATCACTTGTTTGCGTTAAAGCCATATATAGGGAAAGCTCAGATTCATTCGGTGGAATTTTTTGAACAAAATTTCTGGATTCAGATGACTAACCTACCTCTTGATTGTATGAATCGGGATATGGGAGTGAGATTGGGGGAATCCATTGGGAAAGTAAATGAGGTGGAAGTTCAAGAAGGGGATGTGGCGTGGGGGAAGTTCCTAAGGGTGAATATTGAATTGGATGTTAGGAAGCAACTAGCGAGAGGAAGGACTGTGATTGTACAAGGGAAGAAGTTGTGGATACCTTTCCAATATGAAAAGTTACCACGTATTTGCTTGACATGTGACTGTATAGTTCACGGTGAGAAGGGGTGTATGCAGGTCAAAGGTGGAACTGGACAGTATGGGTCTTGGCTGAGAGCAAAACAAACAGGGAAGATGAGAGCTAAACCAGTGAGTGAGGGGGAAGAGGAAGAGGAAAAAAATCAGGGTAGTTTTGAAAATAATATGGAGGGGGAGGGGTCTATGATTGTAGGCTTAGGAAAATGTGAGAGTGAGAAGGGAAGGGATGGTATAGAGAAGGGAGGAGGGGAATCAGTTTTGGGAAGGGAGGAAGAGGAGGTAGGAAATGAGGTCTCAAAGGGGCAAGGGGAGTCCTTATCTCTGTTGGATAATTAAGGCCAGCTTGATAGGGTAATTTCGGTTGAGACTAGTCACATGGAGCAAGGGGTTGGGGGGTATGAGAGGGTTTTGGAGGAGAAGGAAAAAGGGAGGAGGGGAAGCTGGAAATGAAAAGCTAGAGGTGTGGGCAGTAGGGGAGGACTCAGCTCTATCCTTACTAAAAGAGGGTATGAGGGTGAGGAAGAAAAGGAGAGTGAAAAGGGGATCAAAAAAAAGAAAACAAATGAAGAGAGCAGGGAGTTATTCGAAATAACAGTTTTGGCGGAGGCTGGCAATCATTATGAGTTGTCTAAGCTGGAACTGTTGAGGGTTGGGCAACTCTCGTATAGTTCAAGACCTTTGCCGTTTGGTAAAGGAAAATAAGCCCAGTTTGGTTTTTCTTATGGAAATAAAGATTAAGGTGGGAAGGGTGGAAGCTTTAAAGGGTAGGTTGGATATGGAAGGGTGTCTAGTGGTGGAACCAAGGGGGTTAAAAGGGGGAATTGCTTTGTTTTGGGGTAAAAGCATGGATCTGGAAATCCTAAGCTATTCTCAATGGCATATAAGTAGTAAAATAAAAGGTGAGGGAAGGAAAAAAGAATGGTTTTTTACTAAATTCTATGGACATCCCGATGCTTCAAAGAGGAGTATGTCTTGGGAATTATTAAAGGTTCTGGGACCACAGTGATTGAGCTGAGATATTGCATATTTTAACTATTTAAAATCAATGTATTTTAAATTCATCGTGACATTATTATTGGTTTTAGATGGAAAAATGGTTAATAAGCATAAATACAAGTTGTAATTTTTAATTGATTGATATCATGTTTATACTTAATTTTATAACTATGATATAATTGGGCAATATTTCTTCACATATATAACATATTTTTTATATATTTTTTTTTTCATTTCAATTTATGTTTGAGTGTTATTTTTATCTACTTATTTTCAGTTTAAATAAAATTCACATAGAATCTAAGATGAGATAATTTTTCGGTGGTTGTTTATAGATGCACGCGAACATTAGTGGAAACACACAAACAGAAACATGATTAAAAGAGGAGCCGGTGCATGATTGAATAAAAAGAAAAGAAGTGAAAGCAAGAAGGGAATTAGAGGCTGATTTTTAGCTAGCTAAAATGTGGGTTGGTGGAAGAGAAAAAGTGATTGAAGGCTGCTGTCTCCGCCGAATTGTCTCCACCAAATTTATCATTGAAAAGTCATGAATGAAGGCTGCTGTCTCCACCGAATTGTCTCCAGCAAATTGATCATTGAAAAGTCAAGTTGAAGGCTGCTGTCTCCACCGAATTGTCTCCACCAAATTGATCATTGAAAAGTCAAGTTGAAGGCTGCTGTCTTTCCACCGAATTGGACATTCATTGAAGTCGGTGGATTGATTCATTAAATAATGGTTGGACGTGTGCTGAGAGGGAGAGAACTTTCTGCTTTGTTTTAGTTTTTTCTTATGTTCTTTGGCAGTTTTTTCATTTGAAGTCTGTGCTGCCTTAACTTCTTGCAGGAGTTTCAGTTGGTTGCAATTTTATTTTTGCTAGCTGATCCTTTAAGTCGGTTAGGAGGGGATTTTAATTTTCTGAAACATGAGCTGTGCTTGATTGATTAAAAGAGAGAGTTGGCTGCTTTTGAAGTGTGAAGGTCGGTTGGTCAGTAGGTGGGGACGTGTGAGTGAAAGAAAGAAGGAGTTGTGTTGTGCTGAAATGCTAAAGTCAAGTTTTACTTTTCGGCAGTTTTTTCTTTTGGCTGCAATGCTTTGTTGTTTTAGAGTTTTTATTAAGTGTGCTAAGAATTGTTCTAGAATTTTATTTCATTAAGTATAATATTTTAAATTCTTGCAAGTGTGTTAGTTGATTTCATGGAGTAAAGAATTGTTCTAGAGTTCTCATTAAGTGTGCTACCTGAATTTATTGCAAGAAGGGTTCAGTTGAGAGCTTTTATTTTTTATTTTTCTGAAACATCATACGTGTGGAGTAGAGGAGTTGTTCTAGAGTTTTCATTAAAGGTTTGGAGATTAATTTCCAAGAGTGATACGTGAGAAGTTGGTTCTTTTTGTTTTGGATTTCAATTAAATGGTGAAGGGGAGTTTTCGTCCAGACTTTTCATTCTCTATTTTTTATTTAACTTCAGTTTAAAGTTTATGGAATACTTTTGAAATTTTTGGCTTAGAAGTTTGGGCAATTTATTTGCTGTTTACTTATTTCGTGTTATTTATTTTTCTCACTTCTTTAAGCTTTCACTTCTTTGGGCATTTTCAATTTTCAGTTTGTGTTTTATGAATTAATTTCTAATCTAGTTTAATCTTAGCTTAGTTTTATTAATTTCTTAGTTCAATTGCATATTAGATTGATTAAAGTTTAAATAGGACTTAAATAATTTCAGTTTCATTGTTTAATTGTTAAGATTGTTCAGTTTAGTTGACTCTTTGATTAATAATTTCAATTTGTTAGTCTTTTACATTTCATTTCGACACTCAAAAATATAAAAATATGAATCTAGTCCATGACTAGTGCCCTTTTTCATTCTTGTTGCACTCTTCCATCCATTTCACATACCATCATTTTTATTTTTATCTTTGTGAATATTTCCACCATTTTTAAACGAGTTTGATTTTAAGGAACTTTCCCTGAGGAGACGATCTAGAAATTTATTCCTAATTATTACACGACATCCTCCTGCACTTGGGATAGCTTTTGTGCTACTCATTTTTGAGTGAGTCACACAAGCAGGTGAGGCTTGGTGTGTGGCTGGAGACTTTAATGAGATATTGTTTCAATCTGAAAAATGGGGGGGAAAGCAAAGAGAGGAAAAAGGAATGGGACTATTTCGGGAGGTATTGGAAGAAAAGAGGCTGGCAGACTTAGGGTATGTGGGAAGCTCCTACACTTGGAGTAATAAACATATGGACAGTACTTTTACAAAAGAAAGACTGGACAGATTTGTTGCCAATCCTGAATGAAGAAATATCTTCAAAAAAGTGAGAGTGGAATGGTTGACAGCAATTAGCTCTGACCATAATCCTATTTTGTTGAAGGCTTGGGGCAACTATGAGGATATGGTGAGGAGGGCAAGTTGTTTCAGGTTTGAGGCTGCGTGGGTAAAAGATATAGAGTGTGAGGAGGTGATAAGGGAAGGATGGGAAAATCATGGGGGTGAAGCAAGGAAGCTGAGTGGGGTGCAACTCCTTTTACAGTCTTGTAGTGGAAGATTAAAAAAATGGGCAAAAATAAAAGATAGAGAAAGAGGGAAGGATATAAACATGTTGACTGGGGAAATAAAAAAGTTACAGGATGAGGAGGGTCCAGAAAATGTAGAGCTGATTAGGGAGCTTCAACAACAGGCAGGAAATTTATTAGCTCAAGAGGATATAAAATGGAGACAGAGGGCAAAAAAGAACTGGTACAAACTTGGTGACAAAAATACCAAGTTTTTTCATGCATGTGCAACCCAAAGAAGGAGGAATCATATTGAAAGGGTGAGGGATACGGATGGGAGAGAATGGGAGGATCAAAAGGATATTGAGGGGGCTTTCTAAAATCATTACCAGGAGGTGTATAAGTCTTCTTGCCCATCGAGAGAGGATATTGAGAAGTATCTTTTTGCAATGGATAGTAGAGTTACTGATGAGATGAATGAGGATTTGCAGAGAGTTTTTACCAGAGAAGAGATGGAAACTGCTGTTTTTCAAATAGGGGCCTATGAAATCACCAGGTCCAGATGGTTTTGGGGCTGCCTTCTATCAGTCCTATTGGAAAGTGGTGGGGAAGGAGGTGACAGATGCAGTGCTGAGTGTGCTGAGGGGGGAAGGAAACTTGAAAGGGTGCAATCATACTCTTGTGGTCTTGATCCCAAAGGTGAAGGAGCCAAAAGCACTGGGGGATTTCAGACCAATAAGTCTTTGCAATGTGTTGTATAAAATCATTGCAAAGATTTTAGCAAACAGATTGAAGGGTGTGCTCGACCAAGTTATATCCTCAAACCAAAGTGCATTCATACCAGGAAGACTTATCACTAATAACATTGTGGCAACCTATGAAATTGTTCATTCTATGAAAGTAAAGCATAAGGGGAAAAAAGGAAGCATGGCCTTAAAACTTGATATCTCAAAGGCATATGATAGGCTTGAGTGGGGCTTCTTGAGAGCTGTAATGATGAAACTGGGTTTTGGGAGAAGGTGGGTGGATCTCATTATGGAATGTGTACAATCGGTTTCCTATGCTATTATGGTAAATGGAATGGCAAGTAATTCTTTTGTTCCTTCACGAGGTTTGAGGCAAGGAGATCCATTATCTCCCTATCTCTTCCTTATATGTGTAGAGGGGCTGAGTTCTCTTATTAACCAGGCTGAAAGGCAGAAGGTGTTAAGAGGAGTTTCAGTGGCGAGAGGGGGGATAAGGGTGACACATTTATTGTTTGCTGATGACTGTGTGGTGTTTGGGCAAGCTAATTGGCAGGAATGGTTAAAGATAAAGCAATTACTTGAAACCTATGAGAAGGCATCGAGACAGTGTTTAAATAGGCAGAAAACATCCCTTTTTTCAGCACAAATGTTAGGATGATATAAGGAGAAGGATAAGGAAGGATATTGGAGCTGGAATTCAGAACAATTGTGAGAAATATTTGGGGCTGCCTGTGATGGTGGGTAAGTCCCAATACAATACTTTCAAAGGTATTAAGGATAGGGTGTGAAATAAAATCAATAACTGGAAAAACCTTTTCCTTTCCCCAGCTGGTAAAGAAGTTTTGTTGAAGGCTGTAATACAAGCAATACCCATATATCATATGAATGTCTTTAAGCTCCCGGTGAAACTGTGTAAAGAAATTGTTGCCTTAATGGCTAAGTTCTGGTGGGGTTTACAACAAAATGAAAATAAGATACAATGGAAGAGTTGGGCTAAGATGGGGGCTGCAAAATCTGAAGGGGGGTTGGGGTTCAGGGAGTTGCAGTGTTTTAATAAAGCTCTCCTCGCAAAACAATGTTGGAGGATTATTACTATGCCTAACTCAGTTGCTGCAAGAGTGCTTAAGGACAAGTATTTTAAAAACTCAGATCTGTTAAAAGCTAAACTTGGGTGTAGACCTTCAAAAATATGGAAGAGTTTGTGGGGGTCTCTAGATTTGTTAAGGGAAGGGTTGGTTTGTAGAGTGGGAAATGGGGAGAAAATTCATATTTGGGGGGATAAATGGGTTCCTCGGCCTACTAATTTTTCTATTCAATCTCCAAAAGATTTTACTAGGCCTGAGGAAATGGTTAGGGATTTGTTGAGTGGTGGTAGATGGAATACTGGGCTGGTTAGGGAGTTATTGTTTAAAGAGGATGCTGATTTAGTGTGTGGAATCCCAGTTAGCCAAGCAAATGCAGAAGATAAAAGGATTTGGGCTTTCACAGGGGATGGGAAGTATTGTGTAAAAAGTGGCTATCACTTAGAGAGGGCTCGGAGAAGCAGAGATGCAGGGGGTGTTTCAGAGGGTAAAAAAGGAAGAGAGCTTTTGGTTGAAAGTGTGGAAGTTGAACACACTTAAAGTGGTGAAAGTTTTCATTTGGAAAGCTGCTGTTAATAGCCTTCCCACAAAGCAAAATTTGTACAAAAGGAAGGTTGTGATCAATCCTTTGTGTCCAGTGTGTGAAAGAGAGGTGGAATCTGTCTGCCATTTGGTGTGGAGCTGTAGTGCTGCGATGATGTATGGGCAGATCTCTCTAGTCCTGTCCAGAAATGGCCTTGAGTGGAAGGGGATTTTTTGGACTTATGGGTATACTGGTTACAAAACTGAAAGGGGAAGAACTTGACTTGGTGGCAATAATTATGAGGAACATATGGTGGAGAAGAAATAAGTTTGTCTTTGAATCGAAGTTCATAGGACCAGGAGAGCTAATCTTGCAAGCAAAGGAGAATTTAAGCAATTTTACAGAGGCTAATTGCAAGGAAGGAGGTGGCATACAGGGACAAAAAATGCAGCAGAAGAGTGTGAAATGGTGTAAACCTGGTATGGGGTTTGTAAAAGTAAATTGGGATGCTAGTTTGGATTCGGAAAATAAAAAAATGGGAATAGGGATTCTAGTGAGGGATGAGAATGGAGAGTTGCTACTGTCTCTATGTAAACAGATGCAAGGGACCTGCAATCCTGCTGTTGCCGAGACAAACTCTTTGTGGAGGGCTTTACAGGTATGTGCTGAGTTGCAGTGGAAGAAAGTCATCTTCGAAGGGGATGCATTGGGGGTTATACTTTCAATAAATAGCAGGGAACAAAGCTGGGAGTGGCATGGACAGATTATAGAGGATATAAAAAGTTATTTACACAATAGGAAGGAGTGGTTAGTTCAATACACAAAGAGAGAAAACAATAGTGTAGCTCATACTTTGGCAAAAATGGGTTTACATGTAGAAAAGGAGGTTATATGGATAGAAGGGGGCCCGGAGGGGATTATCCCTATTGTATTATAGGAAAAACGCTGTAATGTTTCATGATGAGGAAATACATAAATTTTTTCTGTTTCAAAAAAAAAAAAAGTAGTAACTATCAACATCATAAATATAATTATAGTTAAATATTTTCTTTTAATGAGTTAGTTACATAATCCACATTAATAATTCACTTAGTTTTAATTATAGTAATTTAAATAATTTTTTTATTAATTTATTTGCAAAAAAAAAAAAGATGAAACAAAATAAACAAAATAACGATGGACCGAATGGACTAACTAGGAGTGATCGGTCTAGCCCGGTCCAAGAAAAATGATGTTGGTCCATCATCCCTAGGACCAAACCAGATCAAAACTGACCAATTTACACTTCTAGAACTAATCATATGTTTAAAACACTTTCAAATATGTTATATTTATTTGAAAATAATTAAAAAAGTGTTTTATAAGATATAAATGATAATCATTTGGTTTTTTTGAATACTATGACCATATCCTTAAAAATTTTAAAGTTGTAATTATCTTAATGTTGTATTGATATTTTCATCAATTGACAGTTTTTTTTTTTTAAATTTAAACTGGACTCCGAATAATCTGGAAAAGCACGTTTGATACAAATTATGTTTTTCTTCAAACGTACTTTTTAGCTTATTTAAGATTAAAAAGTATTTTAATATGTAACACACAAATAACACACTTTTTAATACTCCTAAGAGCATTCCCATCCAGTATCCTAAACCACTGTTATCCCTAAATTTTGGGGGAAGCTGAAAACCACCTCCCATCCCATTCCCTAAATTAGGGATTTGATTTAGGGGAGCTACAGTGGTTCCCCAAATACCCACTGTACATCCTCAAGCATCACTCTCATCTCTTTCATGTTGTTGGTCCCATGTGTTCCTCTCTCTCCATTCTCGATTGCCCTCTTCGACGTTACCCTATCTTGCACTATTAGCCACCATTGATAGTGGTTTCTCTTCATCAGGCCGAATATATGTAAGTTCAAAATCATCTCTCACACAATTTTACACACTCAGCCCTCTCCCATGGCTGAATCTGATACATTTTCAAGTATAATTTTTCTAAACCTTTTCTAACTTTGGCCACTGAAATATTCATCTGAACCCTAGATTTAAATTAGTGCTCTAGGGTTTGAATATTCATGGATCTGTGGTCAGCATTTTCATGACAACTTTCTTTCATGTATCTGCCATGGCTTTCATCTCTATTACCTTTTCGACTTCTTGGTTGTATGTATCTTGATCTACTTGGCCACTTCAATTCAAAAGCTTGGCATTAAATTATTGAGTGCTCTAGGGTTTGAATGTTGGCTTGAGGAAATTGCTCTTATTTGGTACTCTGAGACATTTTTTTTCTTGTGGATGTTTGAGGAAATTGTTTGTTCTTTGAGCTGCTGTAAGCAATTTTGAACCTTTTTTGCATGTTGGCTTTTTGTATGATTCAGGACTCACTCACTCAAATCTGCCATAGTTGAATGTTGAACTTATGCTCAGTTTTGACTTCTTGGATGCTTGGAGATGGAGGATCGGTTTGTTTAGCTTTGTTTGGGCATGGACCTCTGCTGAGTTTGGACTTCTTGTTTGTGGTATCATTGGACTTTTTAGTTTTGTTTGGGCATGGACTTTGTGCTCAGTTTGGGCATAGACTCGTGCTCAGTTGTACATCATTATTAATTAGAAAAATCTGAATGTGTGGTAGCTTGCTTCGATCATGACATGGACTTCTTGTTTGTGGTATCATTGGTTTGCTTAGCTTTGTTTGGGCATGGACTTTCTTATTAGTTTGGGCATTGATTAGGGGTGTAAAAAACATCAATAAACCGGTAAATCGGACCGGACCGGATCAAACCGGTGGGATCGGTCTGGTCCCGAGTTTGGTTTGGTCCGGTACCGGTTTTATTTTTCTTAAAACCGGTTAAAATCGGTTCGGTTCCAATTTTTCTTTTTCTAAAACAGTACTGGACCGGTTTATATATATTTTAATTTTTTATATTATATATAATATATAACTATATATAAAATAGTTTTGTATTATATGATAAATTACTAATTAATATAATATTAAATTTTAAAATCTTATATCATTTTGTTTATCACTAAAATCTTATATTAAATACTACAATTGGTTATCACTCTAGTATTATATACTATAATATACTATATTATATATATTATATAATATAGTACATTAAAACCGGACCAGAAACCAGTAAAACCGGAGTACCGGTTTAGGAGAGTAATCAATGCGTAATCGGTTTTGACAAATATAAAACTGGTGCATACCGGTTCAGTCCTAAATTTTTTCCAAAACCGGACCGAACCAGACCGGTTACACCCCTAGCATTGAGTTGTGATCAATTTTTGCATGGACTTGTGCTCAGTTGTGCATCATTATTAATTATCATGATATTGTGAGGCAGCTTGCTTCTTTCACGACGTAGACTTCATGTTTGGAGTTGATTATACCTTGCTATTAATTAATTCGGTGGTATCTCTTCTATTGTTACCATGGATTGACTTCTTGTTGGTTTCAATTACCTAGTTTGGACTAAATAAGCTATTGTTATATTGAATTCTTTGGACTTTTGTATGCATTCATACACTGTTTGGCAGCCATTTCATAGACTAATGCTAGGCACACTTCCAATGCATTCTCTCTACTGCATCTCTTGCTTTCATTATGTTGGTGTTTAGTTCTACATTTGTCCTTTGCAACTTTTGATATTGATTTAGGCCTATTCTCCAGGGTTGTATGTCTAGTGTAAGGCTATGATGATGGTTCTAATTACTCCATGGGAATGGGTTAATTCACAAGTGTTTTTAATGGGCTCCATTGATATGGCAAGGTAATCTAAACCCGGATGGCCACTAACTATTTTGTGATCGTTTTAACAAAAGCTAACCGGGGTTTTTGGCTTTACAGCTATTTTCTTAGTTGGGTTGCTCCTATGTTACACATGATATAAATAATATAATCATTCTGAACCCCATGAAACACACATTCTTTGGCCATTTCAATGCATTCATGAACATTTTTTTTTTATGGCACTAAGCATTGTTGTCGTTGAATTTTCCTTCTCTAACAACCTTGGCTGTGATGATGACAAAGCATAGTGGGGACAAAGAAAATTTGACACACACCTCATCGCATGGTAACCTGAACGACTAATAAGTAGTGGCAACTAGTTATTGCAGCCATTCGAGGGAGGGTACCAAATTTCCTATATGTTACCATTCGGTTTTTGTGCCAGTTATCAAAATAAGTAGACAAACTTAAATGGAAATGCTCACTATTTGTCTACAAACTTGAAGCAAAACAAAAGATAGTACTACCCAATGCCTGGGTAAAATAGTAGCACTACTAATATCTCACACTCAGCAAACAATCGTCGCAATAAATATCTAGTATGTTATTGTGATATCAAAACATGTTGACGAATTGCTCATACTGAGGATAATGAGGAGCGGCGATTGGTCGGTTGCCAAAACTATGAGGTAATTTTACATGCTTTGTTAGTGATCTTATCTACAATAGTTGTAGTTTTACTGATGTGCTTATAGATTTCAATACTTGTCAATTGTGCAGGCTAGGCAAGCTTGTAGGTTTTTCTATTATTATGACCCAGAAATACCAGCATATGGGTACAAGACAATTAACTGATTAAAAATTGAACTTCATAATATACAAGCCTTTATGGACATCCAAACCAGTAAACAACTAAAAACTGATTTAGAGAGCGTAAGCGAAAACTAGAGAAAACCAGTTTCATTATTCTAATTTCAATGTGTGGTTATTTGTTTTGATTATTTATTTTGGAAAATTCTAATTAAGGTGACATATACGTGGCATTTCAGCAATTGTAATTATAATTACCTTTTATCGTTCGCACATGACATTTGTGTTTTGGAGCTAGTTTTAATAGGTATACTAGGTACTTGTACGTAGAATTACTAAAATGATATGGATGTATTTTCCAGTTTTCAATTTTATATTTCTCAGTTATAAATAAAAAAAAATCATTGGAAAAGAAGAATATTTATTAGTTATATTAATTTCAAAACTATTCACGTATTGGGGTAAAAAATCAGCTTCGTGTTTAAGATTTATGTAGAAACTAGAAATGCTCAATAGAGAAAAAAGACGAAAGAGTGAATAGTTAATATTGTAAATGGAGGTGAGAGAAAGAATAGAGAAAGACTATTTTAATAGAATAGAGAAATTATAGGGAATGAGACGTAGGAGATTTTTTAAAGATGAATAAAATTTAGGAGGAAATTATAGGAAATGTAATTTTTAGCTAAAATTTAGGGTAAATTATAGGGAATGAGATGAGAATGCTCTAACACAATCTCAAACAAGCACAACGTAACTTGTGGACTATGTGCAAGGAAAAAACAAAAACTTGTGGACTATGTAGCCAAAGCTAGGGGAGGTGTGATGACCCGCTTTTACGTGTATTTTCACTAAATGAATATTTTAATTTAATTAATATTATAGTACTTTTATTTTAAATTATCGGATTTTAATTAGATTTTATTGGCTGTTGAATTTAAATTGCTGTTTAAATTTATTTTAGCTTGTTTTCAGATTTAAAATTTAATAGTTGGTTTTTACTAGTTATTTATTATATTTTAGCTTGACGTTGCGGTTAAAATATTTTAAATAATGTTTATTTATTTATTTGATGTAGTGTTTAATTTATTTTAGTCGTTTATGTTTTTTTTTTTATTGTCGTTTTCGGCGGATCAGTTTCTGGATCCCGGAAGTGAAGTTTTGACTTCATTTCTTTTTCCCTTCTTTTCTTTTTCTCTTTTTCTTTTTTTCCTCTTTCCCTTCTCTTTTTCTTCTTTTCCTTCCTTTTCTTTCTTTCTCTTCCTTTCTCCCCGTTTTTCCCCCCGTGCGCAGAAAACTCTCCCTTCCTTCTCTCTTTTTCATTCCGCGCAGCCACCTTTGGCCAGCCATATCTCCGTCGTCCGGTGGAGGTGTCATACACCACCCCCGTCATTCTCTTCCTCTCACGCCAAATCATGTTTTTTGGCGTAAAAGGATTTTCGGGTGCGTGTGTACCACGACCCAAATTGGGATGGGGTATTATCTCGGTGGAGCTCCTCTGGTCACTCGGGAGCGTGAAATACTGAGTGACGTCCCTTGAGTCGAGGCTTGGCTACGAACACGCCGGGCGTGGAACCGAGCGACAATGGGAGCGGGGGCTAGAGGATGCTTGGCTACGAACACGCCAGGCGTGGAACCGGGCATCGCTCTATGCACCGACTCCGTGGCCCTTCGCTGGCGAGGGCTAGAGGATGTTTGGCTACGAACACGCGGGGTGTGGAACTGGGCATCGCTCGTTTATGTGTCATGCCCGTGGTGGATTCCCGCGGTGTGGCACAGGAGCCAGGGTGTGCGGATGACCCCTAGGGGAGGTCATGGTGCATACGGTTTGTTTGGATTGAGTTGGATATGGGCCAAATGGACTTTTGGCGTGGCATTTGGAAAGAATATGTTTTTGGGCCAAATGGGATTTTTGGCGTACGTAGAAAAAATACGGTTTTATGGGTTTGGTGCATTGGCATTTATTCAAACATATTGTTTGAGTTCTATATGTTTTTATCTAGTGGGTTTTGGATTTTACTTACCCGTGGCACCATTTTTGGTACCGTAGATTTTGGTGCAGGAATCGAGGAGGAGGAGGAGGCTGAGCCCGAGGATGCGGCTCCGCCGGAGTTTTGAGTTGGAGCTTATGCATTGGAGTTGGCTTTAAAACTCTATTTGTATTTGTAATATTCTGTTATTTATGTTTTGAACCGCTTTGTATTTTAATTAAGAAAAAATTCTGGTACTTAGTTATATGTCTTTGCTATCCGCTGCGTATCTCTTCGTGCACTTTTGTCGCTTGCACACACTTGGCACTCGTCGAGAGGGTGGTGACCCGTGTTGTCACCATCCGGACGTCTCGATTTCCCCATGTCCGGGCTTGGGGACTTTGGGGGCGTCACAGGAGGGGCAGTGGTAGCCTAGGGGTGAGAACCGAAGGTATTGATGCGGTTTTGGTTTGGTGGACCAAAACCGCACCAATAAGGAGAAAATGTGTAAATTTCAACCGAAACCGGCCGATAAAGGGGGAGAAAACCATCTACGTCGGTCTCGCGTAGATCTGGTCGATTCGCCGGTGCCTTCGATAGTGATGAGAGAGAGAATGGAGAGAAGCAAACATCAACGACTGAACCACTGCCGCGTCCACATCGAGATGAGAGAGGGAGGTGTGATGACACCATGATGAGAGAGAGAGAGAGAGAGAGAGAGAGNGAGAGAGAGAGAGAGAGAGAGAGAGAGAGAGAGAGAGAGAGACAGAGTGAAGGAGAGAAATGAGATCGGGGAAGAAGAGGAAGGGGAGGGGCTCAGGGGATTATTCAAACCCTAATTCCGAATGACGTGTTTTGTTTTAAATTTTTTTTCTAAATGATATGTTTAAAATGATGCTATTTCATTATAAAATATATAAAAATATATATTATATTGGATGGTTTGGCGATTTAAACATAGTTCAAATTGGGACCGAACCGGCCATTGTCGGTTTCATCAAATTCCCACCGCTTGCCGACTGATCCTGGCCGGTTCCTAATTCTAGCGACCAGTTCTAGTCAGTGCCAACCGGTTCTATCGGTTCTTGTACATCCCTATGGTGGCCTAAGCAGTGACACACTCTACTACTCTGGATTAGTTAATGGAAAAAACTATTTTCTTTTTATCTGTGACTAGGGGAAATGGTAACAAAACACAAATGATTTAAGTCTTGTTTTTCTTTAAAAAAAAAATGTCTCGTAAAGTCATAAAATTTTGTGAACAGTGATAAAATTGTTTGAGTTAAAATGATTTGTTGAATTTTGAGAAAGAATAGAAAAAAATTGAATAAAAATATTCTAAATTCAAACCATTGTTTGAATAATATTTTTATTTTGAAATCAAATATGTTGTACTGTTTTTTGTATTTTGTTTAAAAGTTTAGAAAAATTGCATTGTGTTTTGTATTTAGATAATGATTAAATGAAAAGGTTGATAAATTGAAATTGAAAAGTGTTTTATAATTGAGTGATGTCTAGAAAGTAAATTATGAAAAATGTTGAGAATATCTTTTAATATCAGAGTGTCCAAACAAATCTTAAATATACTTGTTTATGATTGTATTGGATGTTGAGACAACCAATGGGGGATTTAAGAGGCAATGACCCCCTTCCCCCTCACACAAAAAAAATGAAAATACATTTTTTCCCATTAATTTATTATATAAATAACAAAATAATTATTTTTGTCCCAAAATTTTACAATATCCCGATTGTCCTCCCAATATTTCTTTGAACAACAATTTTTCAAATTAGTTATTTTCATAAACTTAAAATCGACACGACATTAGGGCTGAGCAAAAATTTAATAAATTCATCTCTGACAGAACAGAGTTGGAGTCAAATTTTTTTTTTTTCAAGTCAGAATTAAAGTCAGAGATGTCACTAGACCCACTCCAACTCCGATCTGATAGGACTCTGACTTTATGCTTTGACTCCAATATTTTACATATGTTATAAAAATATATATATATATTTATATATTTATCATATATACTAATATAGTTATATAACTAGAACTTATATAGTTAAATACAATAATATACTAGTATAAGCTAATTATTATAAAATAATATACTTATACTATAATATAAATAACTAATAATAGTTTACTATATATAAACATCATATTATTACTACTATACATAATCAAATATAGAAATAAGTTAGGCACCAATATTTAATAAGTTAAATAACACAAAATGCTAATTTACTAAAGTATAATAGCATGTAATTAGACACTAAAAATTCTAGTATATGATTAAGTTAGAAATATGTTAGACATTAGTAGAAGAACATGTAATACTAATATATAATAACATGTAATTAGATACTATAGTATAAGTCTTATATAGAAATAAATTAGTCACTAATATAGAAATAACTAATAGGTCTAGTATAATAAATTAATTATACATAATACCAATTTACTAAAGCATAATAACATGTAATTAGACATTAGAAATAAGTCTAGTGTATAAACAAGTTATAAATAAGTTAGACACTAATATAATATAATAACATGTAATATTATATTATAATAACATGTAATTAGATAGTAAAAATAATACATAATACTATAATATGATAAGATGTAATTAGACACTATAGTATAAGTCTAGTATAAAAATAAATTAGATATTTAGTATAGAAGTAAATTACTAGTAAATGATTTAGTTTTAGTTTTTAATTTTTAAAAAACTAAAATTTGAAAGCTCACAAAATTTTCTCTTTTAAAAAATGAACTAAATATGAAACTAAAAAAAAAAAGGCCTAAATCTGATTCTGCTTCAAAAAGTCAGTCAGAATCAAAGTTTAGATTTAAACTCCGACAAAATTCAGAGTTGGAGTTGGGTTTAGGGAACTCGATGCAACTTTGTCAATGCTGACCCCTACACGACAAGACTTATTTAACCTATTTTAAATAGGTAGAAATAAGCCACATAACTCATTTAACTTAATTACCATAATTTCAAATAAAATTTAAAATGTATATTTATTATAGCATTGGTATTGACTTAGCCAAATGCTAGTAAAGCAAAAAATATGGATAATTTTTTGTTAAGTTACTTTCATTGAACTAACTAAAGTCCTTTATATGTGACTATTATCTACATAAAGCGACAGTTGGCGAGGGACTATTCACATATCAAAGTAATATTTTATTGTGAAAAAATCATAATTTGCAGTACCATTTTCCTACACACTCTCTTCATGCGAATTTCTATTCTTTGATCTCGTTTGACACCCTTGGTTGGATAATTAGATTGAAAAAAAAAAAGAAATAGTTAGGAAATAATAATTTCATTAAATTATTAATTAATATATGATTAGCATAATTGTAAAATAATGTAAATTTCTTTCATAAAACATTATTATTAGGATCGTTCCACGTTCACCGCTTAAATGTCCAGCTTTTCCATCCCGAATGACATGGCATATCTACAGTAGCTTTTTCAATTTTTTTTTTTTAAAAAGAAACAAACAAGATTTATTTTCATTATAGAATCCTTTTACAAATAAGCATAGAACAACCCATCCCCCAAATCTCTTGCAACTTTGGTTTCCTACCATAAATCCAAGTTGTGAAGATCAACTATGAAACCATAATTTTTCCACCAAAATTTTGATACTCGAATCATCTGGAAAATATTTTCTAGACCGTGGAGACTAGTTATCTAGTGCATAATGATAAAGCACCTCTACAACCTCAAGAATCCATGGCCAATGCAACAAGTGCTAGCTTCACCAAAAATCATAGGAGAAGATGAAGACATTGAAGAGTACTCCCAGTGCACAAAATCAATCAAGGAGCCCCATCTGATCTGATATATGGTACTTAGAAATACAATTCAAAGTCTAGTTCATTTTGGTGATCTAAAAAATTAGTGATCATAGTGAGGTACTTAAAATAGGTGAATAGGTGATCAATTTTAGGTACGGGCTTCGGTGGTCTTAGGGTTTGGCATTGTTGATGGAGTCGACAGAATGACAAGGGGCTTTAGTGGTCTTTCGGTGGTCTTTTAGATAGAAACGAGGGAGAGGGAAGAGACCTTCAACTGGAGGCTACTCTTTCAAGTTAGATTTCCATGGACAGCCATAAATTTTCTTGTTGAACAAACAAGTATCAAAATATCTAAGCGGGCACTAGAACGACAAAAGGTTTGAATGAAAGAAACAAGTCTCGACTTTAACTACGTTTTCGGGAGAGAGGGTGGGAAAGGAAGAGAGGTGAAGAGGGAAAACTTATTAATCTATTACGCATGGACTGCCGCATCAAGCGGGATGGGTGAAGTTGTGGACTTAGCATTTTCCTTATTATTATAATATTTTAGCTAATATATGGATAATTTAACGTGGGGTTATATATTCAATGCCAAAACATGTGATTTTAGGCAAATTTTGCATTTGACTTTGGCTAGACTATTTTGCCAATGCTCTGTTAGGTTTTTTCATCAATACAAAATACAAAATTCTTATCTCATTATTTCAACTTTTTCAAATTTCTACGCAAAATATAATAAATAATTTAAAATTTTCAAATAACAATTCAACTTTTTCAAATCCAAAAATAATAATAATATTAAAAATTAATATTTTAAACTTTCATCTAAAACCAAAAATTCTCATCTCACTTACCAAACCTAACCACCACAATATCTAAAAAAACAATAAGATTATCTAATAAAAAAATAATATCAATATTTTTCATATTTTAATGTATAATAAAACCAATATTTTAAATTCAATAATAACAAATATGAGTATTGATCCAGAATTATAATCTCAATAATAAAAATATAAGCATATTGAGAAATACCAATGTTACAACACAACAATAATAAAAATATAATTTTGAAATAAAATTTAAACGGATTATTGAAGGTTAATTTTGGATTAAGTGTATTGACTCGTTATTGACTCATTTATAATCGTGTCTTAACAAATCAACTCGTTTTTAACTGAATCCATTTATATCAAATTCAAACCCACTAATCTCATATTGTATTCATATTAGGTTAACATATCATGTCACATATTCTCACTCCTAGATATTATTTAACTAACTCATAAACACTATATAGACTGGAGACACTCTAACCCTTCTACCCTCAAGACCATGGCCTAGTTAAATCATGGCTCTCAATCATCGAAGCAAACTCGATGAAAGCGAAGGATATGCAACTCCCCTTAAACAAGAACAGAGACTCTCAATTTCCTTTTGACAAACAAAAAAAAAAAAAGGATGAACAATGTTTATATATTGTCTTTTTTATTTTACCAAATTTCTTGTATTTCAATTATTTTTGTTTTTCTAGTGTTCAATTGGTCCATCTGCAAAGAAAAATTATATTTGTAATTTTAGAGTGTGCAAGTATCGCGTACTCCTTTTTAAAAGAGTAAGTAAATATGATACCTATATTAAAAAAATTATTTTTTTAATGATGAATCCCACTTTTTTAAAAAAGAAATATATGAAACTTGCGTATCCTAAGACTGTATATAGCATTACTCATCTACAAAACATCTTGTAGCCCAGATATTTGGGGCACAAATTCACTCGATGAATGTTGCTCCTTGAGTTTTAAGGATACAAGATCATTAGATACCCTCCCTTTCATCCATTTTGTGTCAAAGACCCAACTCAAGTTAGACTTGTTTAACATGATTATGGCTGTTTCTGAACTCTAACATTTGTTGACTGTGTTGAACTCTTGTATTGTGGTTTATGGTCTAGGTAATGAAGTACAAATCATGCTAAAATAATTGTAGATATGCATGCCTCTAGTCAATAAAATAAACATGCTGAGTCACTAATAACACAAGCAAAAATTGGTTATTGGCCTTTTAAATGGAAAATTAAAGTTAAAGAAGTTTAAGGTCAAGAGTATGAATTAAAACAAAAGTTTACAAATGTACGATGTCTAATATGACTAGTTCGATTTACTTTACAATAAAGAATTTCTAAATCTGACATATCATATCTAAACATATCAATATGTAAATAAACTTCTTATAATTCTTTTTATAAACCAAGTGTTTCTCAAAATTGAATTAGGCTTCCATGTGCGAGTTCATGAATGCAAAAACCTAGCCAAACCTACCAAAATAAAGCAATTTACAACAATACTAGCTCAGTTATACCTTCACCTTGGCTTAAGCTGAACAAAAATCTCTTCTTAAAGGATGTTCTCGAACATGTGCCAATAGGGGGTTGTGACTAAAAAATCAGACCAGACCAAACTCTAGACCAGTTAATCTCAGTCTTATAAATTGTGAACCGAAACTATTATATTTGGTCCCGGTGTCTATAAATTTTGGACTGGACCAGACCGGACCGAATTGCTATATATTTTAAAAATATTTTTAATAGTTTAATATATTATTTTTATATAATAATTATATAAGTTAATAATGTAATTTTCATTCAATTTATTATCATTGACCATAGAAAATTATTTTTTAATAAATTAGTTAAATAATCTACATTAATAATTCACTTAATTTTAATTTAGTAATTTAAGTAAATTTTTTTATTAATTTTTTTATAAATAAATAAATAAATGGAGACCGATAACTATGGTCAGGTCCGGTCCCTATGGATGTTCTCGTCCGAGAAAAATGGATCATCACCTCATGAACCGGACCAATTTACACCCTTAAGTGCAAAAAATTAAAAATAAAAATAAAAAATCTCTTCTCAAGGAACCTGCCTTTTTTTGGGTGCAAGGAGCCAGCTAATTGGCAATTGTTCCATACACATATCCAGATAAAATTACAGCCCAAATAAGGTCATGACCAATGGAAATATCAACTTACCACTTCCTCCCAAAAAAAAGAACTGGGGTAGAAAATATCTAATATCCGTACCTAATATGAAAGTAGAGCAGAGAATATCTAATATTCATACATATTAGGAATTCATTTATGAAGTTTCATTTTACTAAAAAAATTTAATAGTTGGTTTTTACTAGTTATTTATTATATTTTAGCTTGACGTTGCGTTTAAAATATTTTAAATAATGTTTATTTATTTATTTGATGTAGTGTTTAATTTATTTTAGTCGTTTATGTTTTTTATTGTCGTTTTCGGCGGATCAGTTTCTGGATCCCGGAAGTGAAGTTTGGACTTCATTTCTTTTTCCCTTCTTTTCTTTTTCTCTTTTTCTTTTTTTCCTCTTTTCCTTCTCTTTTTCTTCTTTTCCTTCCTTTTCTTTCTTTCTCTTCCTTTCTCCCCGTTTTCCCCCCGTGCGCAGAAAACTCTCCCTTCCTTCTCTCTTTTTCATTCCGCGCAGCCACCTTTGGCCAGCCATATCTCCGCCGTCCGGTGGAGGTGTCATACACCACCCCCGTCATTCTCTTCCTCTCACGCCAAATCATGTTTTTTGGCGTAAAAGGATTTTCGGGTGCGTGTGTACCACGACCCAAGTCGGGATGGGGTATTATCTCGGTGGAGCTCCTCTGGTCACTCGGGAGCGTGAAATACTGAGTGACGTCCCCTGAGTCGAGGCTTGGCTACGAACACGCCGGGCGTGGAACCGAGCGACAATGGGAGCGGGGGCTAGGGGATGCTTGGCTACGAACACGCCGGGCGTGGAACCGGGCATCGCTCTATGCACCGACTCCGTGGCCCTTCGCTGGCGAGGGCTAGAGGATGTTTGGCTACGAACACGCAGGGGTGGAACTGGGCATCGCTCGTTTATGTGTCATGCGCGTGGTGGATTCCCGCGGTGTGGCACAGGAGCCAGGGTGTGCGGATGACCCCTAGGGGAGGTCATGGTGCATACGGTTTGTTTGGATTGAGTTGGATATGGGCCAAATGGACTTTTGGCGTGGCATTTGGAAAGAATATGTTTTTGGGCCAAATGGGATTTTTGGCGTGCGTGGAAAAAATACGGTTTTATGGGTTTGGTGCATTGGCATTTATTCAAGCATATTGTTTGAGTTCTATATGTTTTTATCTAGTGGGTTTTGGATTTTACTTACCTGCGGCACCATTTTTGGTACCGTAGATTTTGGTGCAGGAATCGAGGAGGAGGAGGAGGCTGAGCCCGAGGATGCGGCTCCGCCGGAGTTTTGAGTTGGAGCTTATGCATTGGAGTTGGCTTTAAAACTCTATTTGTATTTGTAATATTCTGTTATGTATGTTTTGAACCGCTTTGTATTTTAATTAAGAAAAAATTCTGGTACTTAGTTATATGTCTTTGCTATCCGCTGCGTATCTCTTCGTGCACTTTTGTCGCTTGCACACACTTGGCACTCGTCGAGAGGGTGGTGACCCGTGTTGTCACCATCCGGACGTCTCGATTTCCCCATGTCCGGGCTTGGGGACTTTGGGGGCGTCACAGGAGGGGCAGTGGTAGCCTAGGGGTGAGAACCGAAGGTATTGATGCGGTTTTGGTTTGGTGGACCAAAACCGCACCAATAAGGAGAAAATGTGTAAATTTCAACCGAAACCGGCCGATAAAGGGGGAGAAAACCATCTACGTCGGTCTCGCGTAGATCTGGTCGATTCGCCGGTGCCTTCGATAGTGATGAGAGAGAGAATGGAGAGAAGCAAACATCAACGACTGAACCACTGCCGCGTCCACATCGAGATGAGAGAGGGAGGTGTGATGACACCATGATGGAGAGGAGAGAGAGAGAGAGAGAGAGAGAGAGAGAGAGAGAGACAGAGTGAAGGAGAGAAATGAGATCGGGGAAGAAGAGGAAGGGGAGGGGCTCAGGGGATTATTCAAACCCTAATTCCGAATGACGTGTTTTGTTTTAAATTTTTTTTCTAAATGATATGTTTAAAATGATGCTATTTCATTATAAAATATATAAAAATATATATTATATTGGATGGTTTGGCGATTTAAACATAGTTCAAATTGGGACCGAACCGGCCATTGTCGGTTTCATCAAATTCCCACCGCTTGCCGACTGATCCTGGCCGGTTCCTAATTCTAGCGACCAGTTCTAGTCAGTGCCAACCGGTTCTATCGGTTCTTGTACATCCCTATGGTGGCCTAAGCAGTGACACACTCTACTACTCTGGATTAGTTAATGGAAAAAACTATTTTCTTTTTATCTGTGACTAGGGGAAATGGTAACAAAACACAAATGATTTAAGTCTTGTTTTTCTTTAAAAAAAAAATGTCTCGTAAAGTCATAAAATTTTGTGAACAGTGATAAAATTGTTTGAGTTAAAATGATTTGTTGAATTTTGAGAAAGAATAGAAAAAAATTGAATAAAAATATTATTCAAACAATGGTTTGAATAATATTTTTATTTTGAAATCAAATATGTTGTACTGTTTTTTGTATTTTGTTTAAAAGTTTAGAAAAATTGCATTGTGTTTTGTATTTAGATAATGATTAAATGAAAAGGTTGATAAATTGAAATTGAAAAGTGTTTTATAATTGAGTGATGTCTAGAAAGTAAATTATGAAAAATGTTGAGAATATCTTTTAATATCAGAGTGTCCAAACAAATCTTAAATATACTTGTTTATGATTGTATTGGATGTTGAGACAACCAATGGGGGATTTAAGAGGCAATGACCCCCTTCCCCCTCACACAAAAAAAATGAAAATACATTTTTTCCCATTAATTTATTATATAAATAACAAAATAATTATTTTTGTCCCAAAATTTTACAATATCCCGATTGTCCTCCCAATATTTCTTTGAACAACAATTTTTCAAATTAGTTATTTTCATAAACTTAAAATCGACACGACATTAGGGCTGAGCAAAAATTTAATAAATTCATCTCTGACAGAACAGAGTTGGAGTCAAATTTTTTTTTTTTCAAGTCAGAATTAAAGTCAGAGATGTCACTAGACCCACTCCAACTCCGATCTGATAGGACTCTGACTTTATGCTTTGACTCCAATATTTTACATATGTTATAAAAATATATATATATATTTATATATTTATCATATATACTAATATAGTTATATAACTAGAACTTATATAGTTAAATACAATAATATACTAGTATAAGCTAATTATTATAAAATAATATACTTATACTATAATATAAATAACTAATAATAGTTTACTATATATAAACATCATATTATTACTACTATACATAATCAAATATAGAAATAAGTTAGGCACCAATATTTAATAAGTTAAATAACACAAAATGCTAATTTACTAAAGTATAATAGCATGTAATTAGACACTAAAAATTCTAGTATATGATTAAGTTAGAAATATGTTAGACATTAGTAGAAGAACATGTAATACTAATATATAATAACATGTAATTAGATACTATAGTATAAGTCTTATATAGAAATAAATTAGTCACTAATATAGAAATAACTAATAGGTCTAGTATAATAAATTAATTATACATAATACCAATTTACTAAAGCATAATAACATGTAATTAGACATTAGAAATAAGTCTAGTGTATAAACAAGTTATAAATAAGTTAGACACTAATATAATATAATAACATGTAATATTATATTATAATAACGTGTAATTAGATAGTAAAAATAATACATAATACTATAATATGATAAGATGTAATTAGACACTATAGTATAAGTCTAGTATAAAAATAAATTAGATATTTAGTATAGAAGTAAATTACTAGTAAATGATTTAGTTTTAGTTTTTAATTTTTAAAAAACTAAAATTTGAAAGCTCACAAAATTTTCTCTTTTAAAAAATGAACTAAATATGAAACTAAAAAAAAAAAGGCCTAAATCTGATTCTGCTTCAAAAAGTCAGTCAGAATCAAAGTTTAGATTTAAACTCCGACAAAATTCAGAGTTGGAGTTGGGTTTAGGGAACTCGATGCAACTTTGTCAATGCTGACCCCTACACGACAAGACTTATTTAACCTATTTTAAATAGGTAGAAATAAGCCACATAACTCATTTAACTTAATTACCATAATTTCAAATAAAATTTAAAATGTATATTTATTATAGCATTGGTATTGACTTAGCCAAATGCTAGTAAAGCAAAAAATATGGATAATTTTTTGTTAAGTTACTTTCATTGAACTAACTAAAGTCCTTTATATGTGACTATTATCTACATAAAGCGACAGTTGGCGAGGGACTATTCACATATCAAAGTAATATTTTATTGTGAAAAAATCATAATTTGCAGTACCATTTTCCTACACACTCTCTTCATGCGAATTTCTATTCTTTGATCTCGTTTGACACCCTTGGTTGGATAATTAGATTGAAAAAAAAAAAGAAATAGTTAGGAAATAATAATTTCATTAAATTATTAATTAATATATGATTAGCATAATTGTAAAATAATGTAAATTTCTTTCATAAAACATTATTATTAGGATCGTTCCACGTTCACCGCTTAAATGTCCAGCTTTTCCATCCCGAATGACATGGCATATCTACAGTAGCTTTTTCAATTTTTTTTTTTTAAAAAGAAACAAACAAGATTTATTTTCATTATAGAATCCTTTTACAAATAAGCATAGAAAACCCATCCCCCAAATCTCGACAAATCTCATCCCCTCCCCTCCGTCAGCCACCATCCAACACGTCATCTAGTCCGGCGGCACAAGAAATGCATTGTCAGTGGTTTGCTTGCTTCACCTTCACAGAGGATGGGTAATGCAAAAAACTTTCTTGATGGCACTTTGAAAAAACTAGTATTAGTGAATTATTGAGCCATTAATTGTGCTACACAATGTTAATACTTGCAACTTTGGTTTCCTACTATAAATCCAAGTTGTGAAGATCAACTATGAAACCATAATTTTTCCACCAAAATTTTGATACTCGAATCATCTGGAAAATATTTTCTAGACCGTGGGACTAGTTATCTAGTGCATAATGATAAAGCACCTCTACAACCTCAAGAATCCATGGCCAATGCAACAAGTGCTAGCTTCACCAAAAATCATAGGAGAAGATGAAGACATTGAAGAGTACTCCCAGTGCACAAAATCAATCAAGGAGCCCCATCTGATCTGATATATGGTACTTAGAAATACAATTCAAAGTCTAGTTCATTTTGGTGATCTAAAAAATTAGTGATCATAGTGAGGTACTTAAAATAGGTGAATAGGTGATCAATTTTAGGTACGGGCTTCGGTGGTCTTAGGGTTTGGCATTGTTGATGGAGTCGACAGAATGACAAGGGGCTTTAGTGGTCTTTCGGTGGTCTTTTAGATAGAAACGAGGGAGAGGGAAGAGACCTTCAACTGGAGGCTACTCTTTCAAGTTAGATTTCCATGGACAGCCATAAATTTTCTTGTTGAACAAACAAGTACAAAATATCTAAGCGGGCACTAGAACGACAAAAGGTTTGAATGAAAGAAACAAGTCTCGACTTTAACTACGTTTTCGGGAGAGAGGGTGGGAAAGGAAGAGAGGTTGAAGAGGGAAAACTTATTAATCTATTACACATGGACTGCCACATCAAGCGGGATGGGTGAAGTTGTGGCTTAGCATTTTCCTTATTATTATAATATTTTAGCTAATATATGGATAATTTAACGTGGGTTTATATCTTCAATGCCAAAACATGTGATTTTAGCAAATTTTGCATTTGACTTTGGCTAGACTATTTTGCCAATGCTCTGTTAGGTTTTGCAATCAAGACAAAATACAAAATTCTTATCTCATTATTACAACTTTTTCAAATTTCTACACAAAATATAATAAACAATTTAAAATTTTCAAATGACAATTCAACTTTTTCAAATCCAAAAATAATAATAATATTAAAAATTAATATTTTAAACTTTCATTTTAAACCAAAAATTCTCATCTCACTTACCAAACCTAACCCCACAATATCTAAAAAAACAATAAGATTATCTAATAAAAAAATAATATCAATATTTTTCATATTTTAATGTATAATAAAACCAATATTTTAAATTCAATAATAACAAATATGAGTATTGATCCAGAATTATAATCTCAATAATAAAAATATAAGCATATTGAGAAATACCAATGTTACAACACAACAATAATAAAAATATAATTTTGAAATAAAATTTAAACGGATTATTGAAGGTTAATTTTGGATTAAGTGTATTGACTCGTTATTGACTCATTTATAATCGTGTCTTAACAAATCAACTCGTTTTTAACTGAATCCATTTATATCAAATTCAAACCCACTAATCTCATATTGTATTCATATTAGGTTAACATATCATGTCACATATTCTCACTCCTAGATATTATTTAACTAACTCATAAACACTATATAGACTGGAGACACTCTAACCCTTCTACCCTCAAGACCATGGCCTAGTTAAATCATGGCTCTCAATCATCGAAGCAAACTCGATGAAAGCGAAGGATATGCAACTCCCCTTAAACAAGAACAGAGACTCTCAATTTCCTTTTGACAAACAAAAAAAAAAAAAGGATGAACAATGTTTATATATTGTCTTTTTTATTTTACCAAATTTCTTGTATTTCAATTATTTTTGTTTTTCTAGTGTTCAATTGGTCCATCTGCAAAGAAAAATTATATTTGTAATTTTAGAGTGTGCAAGTATCGCGTACTCCTTTTTAAAAGAGTAAGTAAATATGATACCTATATTAAAAAAATTATTTTTTTAATGATGAATCCCACTTTTTTAAAAAAGAAATATATGAAACTTGCGTATCCTAAGACTGTATATAGCATTACTCATCTACAAAACATCTTGTAGCCCAGATATTTGGGGCACAAATTCACTCGATGAATGTTGCTCCTTGAGTTTTAAGGATACAAGATCATTAGATACCCTCCCTTTCATCCATTTTGTGTCAAAGACCCAACTCAAGTTAGACTTGTTTAACATGATTATGGCTGTTTCTGAACTCTAACATTTGTTGACTGTGTTGAACTCTTGTATTGTGGTTTATGGTCTAGGTAATGAAGTACAAATCATGCTAAAATAATTGTAGATATGCATGCCTCTAGTCAATAAAATAAACATGCTGAGTCACTAATAACACAAGCAAAAATTGGTTATTGGCCTTTTAAATGGAAAATTAAAGTTAAAGAAGTTTAAGGTCAAGAGTATGAATTAAAACAAAAGTTTACAAATGTACTATGTCTAATATAGACATATGACTAGTTCAATTTACTTTACAATAAAGAATTTCTAAATCTGACATATCATATCAAACATATCAATATGTAAATAAACTTCTTATAATTCTTTTTATAAACCAAGTGTTTCTCAAAATTAATTAGGCTTCCATGGCGAGTTCATGAAGCAAAAACCTAGCCAAACCTACCAAAATAAGCAATTTACAACAATACTAGCCAGTTATACCTTCACCTTGGCTTAAGTGAACAAAAATCTCTTCTTAAAGATGTTCTCGAACATGTGCCAATAGGGGGTGTACGGTTCGGACTAAAAAATCGACCAGACCAAACTCTAGACCAGTTAATCTCAGTCTTATAAATTGTGAACCGAAACCATTATGTTTGGTCCCGGTGTCTATAAATTTTGGACTGGACCAGACTAGACCGAACTGCTATATATTTTAAAAATATTGTTAATAGTTTAATATATTATTTTTATATAATAATTATATAAGTTAATAATGTAATTTTCATTCAATTTATTATCATTGACCATATAAAATTATTTTTTAATAAATTAGTTAAATAATCTATATTAATAATTCACTTAATTTTAATTTAGTAATTTAAGTAAATTTTTTTATTAATTTATTTATAAATAAATGGAGACCGATAACTACGGTCAGGTCCGGTCCCTATGGATGTTCGTCCGAGAAAAATGGATCATCACCTCATGAACCGGACCAATTTACACCCTTAAGTGCCAAAAATTAAAAATAAAAATAAAAAATCTCTTCTCAAGGAACCTGCCTTTTTTTGGGTGCAAGGAGCCAGCATATTGGCAATTGTTCCATACACACATCCAAATAAAATTACAGCCCAAATAAGGTCATGACCAATGGAAATATCAACTTACCACTTCCTCCAAAAAAAAAGAACTGGGGTAGAAAATATCTAATATCCGTACCAACTAGGAAAGTAGAGCAGAGAATATCTAATATTCATACATATTAGGAATTCATTTATGAAGTTTCATTTTACTAAAATAACATATAATGATACCACAATAATGCATCCATAACTAAACAAAAGAGCACAATTAAAGTGACGAACGTCTAAATTCAAAATATCACCTACCAAATTTACACAATACACTACCATAGCATACACCATTCTCATCACTTAAAAACATCAAGGCAGAGGTTTGAAGGTAAATCCTCACTAATGCCACTTAAAATGACAAGGTACTAAAGTAATTTTCTTCATTTACCCTAAATTCATATTCCTCACCTATCTCCTCTGTTTAGATGCTGACCATCGTCTGAATCCATCATTCTTGCCCCCTCAATTCCCATCATCAGCAGCTTTTAAGTAAAGAGTATCACCTCCATCAACATCACGGCTCGCAGAGCTACCCCCTCGTCCTTCAGCAGACCCAGCATTCCCAATATCTTGCTTACTTCCACCAGCAATCCCCCTAGTACCACCCTGCAAGCCTTCTCCACTGGATCCACGGCCAAAATCAGGAAACCCTCCAAGCCCAAGCGCCCCATTACCTCCGGCATGATTAGCATCATTTTGCAGCATGTGAAGTCCTGCACTTCCACTAGAGCTCATACCAAGCTGGCTATGCAAGGCTTGCTGCTGTTGCAGCGCTGAAAATGGCTGTTGGCCGTACATGGAGGAGCGTGCTGCCATGAGCGACTGTGGTGTCATCTGTTGAGCCTGTTGATGGTGCATGTACTGTGCTCCTGGCTGCATAATTCCACCGGAAGAAAACTGTAGGACATTGACATGTGTTAAATATAGTTTATGAATCACTCCATGCTTTTTGAGCCTTAAATATGCAGTTCAATACAAAACAAATAAATTGCACCGAAGGGACTATTATTCAATCCACAAGAATTCCTATATAAATTCAGAAATGAGAATCCCAACTCCACTTGACTACCCGACATATTTCAGTAAGAGGTATTAAGAACCTACTTCAGTTGCCTAGCCAACTGGCTGTCCCTTCTTTTCAAGGAAAATGGTCTGAGAACCATTTGGTTCAAGCAAAATTTGAACACACTTTAAATGTCACAATCTATCAAGACGTTTTAGCACTGCATTCATACATGGACTCGAAAGACTTTCAAATGTGATAAATTAATCTTGCCATTTTTAACCCTGCATCTTAGTGAACATTGCCTCGTAGCCTGAGGAAATTTCATGAGGGATGACCGGTGCTCCATTCTCCATAGTCCCATAAAAAATAATATAAAAATACATGTCTTAACAATCTATAAAATATACTTCAAACATTGTTCTATGGTACAACTTTACATACGCATCCTGACATGACCCAAGTGTGTTTCTAGTGAAACTCTGTTTCTCCCTCCTCTTGAACCTGTTGTAAAATATACATCATTTTATTTCATAAACTCAAACTATTCAACTTTGTCTCAAAACTTAACCATATGCAATGTGCATTCGATTATAACCTCTTAAGTTCCAATTCTAGGTTTTTAAGTCCATTTACCTTCCTAGGTTTATGAGATCAATTTGTGGTGCATGACAGTATCTTCTTGAATGTGTGCAATGTCAGTACATAACAATTTTATTGAGGAGAACTAGGCATAACCCAGGTACACGGGGCATATACAAGAGTAATAACACCTAGGCATGATTGGCTAGGGATACAAGGAATTCATGAATATTCAGACTATTGAAGTCTAAACAATCAACAAATGGAGTAAAGTGTTAAAAAAGAAAACTCTAAGCTCGTCCATCAACCGCTTGCGATCTTCAAAACTACTATCGTTCCTCTCCCTCCAAAGACACCACCATAAGCGAATGGGTACCAAAGGAAAACAAAAGAAAGAGGAATGCTCAAATAAGTAGCATGTATGGTAAGAGAACTGAGTACACAAGTTAGATATAGAAATTATAATTGTACCTGACCGTGCATGTTAGGGGGTTGGGGTTGAGAATCTGCAATTGCAGCCAGGTACATAAGGTTTCGCTGCAGCCTTGCTTGGTTCCTGCAAAATAGATAAAGAACTTATTAATCCTCCCATTATTTCAAAAATATACAGGTTCAGCTCATTGGATGCAAATACTAAAGCAAGGATGAACATGAACAACTTTCTACAGGCCCAAATCACGCCTAATTATAGACAGAAGAGACTCTTGATGCGCCAGTTTTACATCCACTGGACTTTTTAAAGGATTCTTTTAATTCATTCATCATTTTAAGATCACAAACATCTAATCAGAAGAGGAATTAGATGTCAGATTACTTTACCAAGACTAGGGTATTTTCTAATTAAGTGAGTAATATTTTTCATCAAGTTATGATGATGCAGGAGTGATATAAACTTCTCCAGCTTTGGACTTCATTGCATAGAAGCACAAACTTTTTTTTTTTACAAGTACATAGAAGCACAAACTTACTGAAGAGGGAAATCACAAGAGACATTAATCAGAGGACAAAATTCTTGGTTATTAGGTGGGTTAGTTACATGCTAAGAAAACAAAGCAATGCCATGATCCATTAAATTGGAAAGTCAAAATGACAACTGCTTACTCTGCACACTCGTTAATTTTTCCTGAATTCTGGCTCTCGACAATCTTCAGAATAAGTGATTTGTTCTCATCCAGATACTGCATTCATAAACAATGAAGTAAGGTACTATTAACCAATACAATGCTAGAATTAACCATCAGTATATAGCAAATAGCCAACAATAAAAGTGAACTCATCACTTTTACTTCTGCTGGGGAAATTAATTGTGCATACATACTTTAAAAAGGTGACCTAAAAAAATTACGCAAATTTAGAAAGACCATTTTTGCAGCCAATGCTCGAGCTATTTCTTCTTCATAGGGACCACCCATTACAGAATTTGTTATTGGAAAGCATAAAGTGATTGAAAATCCATAATTGAATGTTTACTTTCCATTTGCTCTTCAAAGCTCATGTACTGCCATTATAAATTATAATATCTATGTAAATCATAACCATTTTCCCAATATCACTTACCACCCTAAAATTACCACATGAAGAGTATTATATTTTCAATGCTCAGGTGTTGTTTAAGGATTTACTTTGATCAGCAGTCCAAACTTCCACATTGTAAACTTTCAAACTGACCCAAGTTACAATACACAACTAATTAGATATCATAGTATTTTCCCAATCTGATTGCTTGATGGAGCTGCTGATCTCTTTTATTGGAGCTCTATTAAGCAAACTAAAATCAAACAATCAAGGTAAACCTACCTTATCCCTGCACAATTAAAACTTACTAAACTTCAAGGTTACACCAATAAACTACTGTTTTGATAACTAAAATAAAATTTTATTAAAACAAGTAAAATGGCATAGCCCAAGTACACAGAATAAAAATAAGAACACCTAGTTACAAGTTCGGAGCTAGAGATAGATACAAGAACATCAAGAAAACAAGCACCATTGAAAACAATAATAGAGGCCAAAGAGATGGAAAAAGAAACACATCTAAGTTCTTCCAAAGTACGTTTCCAGTGTTCAGAACTCGCTGTTCCTTGCCAGCCAAACACACCTCACGAGACATAGAGGAGTCATTTTCCACACTGCAACAATTTGGGGATTTCCTTGAAGACCTCTCCAACAAGCAAGAAGATCCATCACCCTCCTTGGCATCGCCCATTCAATTTGAATCTTGTTAAAAACCCCATCCCATTAAACCTTTGCCATCTCACAATGAAATAATAGATGTTTCACCAATTCACCACATTTTTTTAACAAATATAGCACCAATCCATAACAACAAGCCTGCGCTTTCTCAGATTGTCCACAGTCAGAAACTTCTTGTGAGAAGCTGTCCAACCAAGGAAAGCAACCTTGGAAGGCATCTTACTCTCCCAAATGCACTTCCAAGGAAAATGATGATGGATTTGACCTAACAGAACCTTATACAAAGATCGGTTTGTGAACTTGTTGTTCCCACTGTGAACCCAAAAATACTTATCCATCTCACCACTACCAATGCTTGCAGCATCCAACAACCTGAAAAGTTCAGAAATAGTAATCTGGGGCATATAAATGAAAACAAACATTCCATGGTAAGGAACCATTAGAACTGTCCATAAAATCTGCCACCGACACATTCTGATTAAAAACTATCCGGAAAAGGGTTTTTCCATATGAAAACCCAAAAATAACCCGTATAAGACACAACCATATAGACATCCAGTTTATCTAATATGCCTTTGAGAACCCTTACTTCTTTTTTCTTTTTGAAGTATTTTTAGGTCCTTATCAAAAGCAAGGAGAGACAAATTAAAAAAAAAAAAAAACCCTCTGCAAAAGGATGTCACTGGTCGAAAAGATCATTTCAGAAATAATATTTTAAATCTTCCTTACTTTCAGATTGATATCGATATCCCTTCTTAAGAAGCTCAGCCTACTTCCTTTAGGATGTCTATCCAACGACCTACACCATAGGGATTATGAAACTTGGAAGTTTCTATCCACAATTTGGTTATGAAAGAGCTGGTTGCTGCCACTCTCCTTTCGTGGATCCTATTTTAATGGGAACTTTTCTTTTATTGGCACGGGGTGTCCGGAAACAAAGTCCCGACCAATCCCGGCTGTGTACAAGCTCTCAGCAAGAAGTTTCTTGCAAATGCACCCTCTAGTAATTTAAGAGGAAATTCCCCAAGTCCAAGGGCCTCTAAAAATTTTTTGCACCTAAGAGGGTTCGAACCTAGACCTGGGGGAGCATACCACCAAGAACAAGGCCCTTACCAATTGAGCAAACCCCAGGGGTGGAACTTGATGAGTCAATCCACCTAGGTGTCTTGCTTTAATTGTCAAGAATTACTCCACGTACAGCTTAGCAAGCAACAACTACATGATTTTCATACCTAAAAGTCCCTATTGACCATATCAATTAGAAGTGACTGAAAAGCGCTTATTACCTAAGATAGAAGGGACATTAAGGAGATCAGTACGCTTGGTAAGACAGGTGCGAAAGTTCTTAGCATAAAATCAGTAGCATCAAATGCACGTTAAGGGAGATATGCCAAAAGATCCATTTTAAGCAAGATTTTACTAATTATTTAAAACAGATCATTGTTTCCGCTGCAGATTTCACCCATAATCAGCCAGCTAGATTAATTAGTTTCCCCGAACAGGCATTAGTGAATTGGGTCAGGCCATCTTTCTCCTGAGCACACCCATTATTGGTTCTCCTAATTATTAGTAATTTTGAATACACCGATGGATGTCAAAACGCTATTTAGCTATGAACATTATCCAAGCTAATAAATGAACGGGTTCATAATGCTTATCTAGATCAAATCTTTATATTAGGCACTACATATTTAACGCGATTGACCAGATTGACTAACCGAATCATATGTGAATGAAAGATATTGAATATGTGAGAATAACATTTTGATGTGATTTGTATAATGCCAAGGATCCTTTAAAGGTACAAAAATAGAAGAGAAGATCCTCGAAAATTTGAAAAAAAGAAAAAGAAAAAGTGGACCACAGACAGAAAAGACACCGTATCATTCACAGACATTCTAACTATAACTATTAAACTACGCTAAAAGCAAAAGGAGGAAGCATGAGATACTGAGATCACGGTAAGATATCGATATTAAATTCTACATAGAATGTACTCAATACAATTATTAAAAGGGCCCCGCAAAATAAAATTTATAGATCCGACTCTTTCCAAGGCAAAATGGACAATAAGACAATGTAATATCAAAGGCTACTACTATCTGTCTCAATACTAGATTGCCAAGTCTTTTTTATAATATAAGAAAGAAAAAGGTTATGAAAGAAGCACCAAACCTGAACCCAGTCACAAACCAAAAAAGAAAAGCATTAGTAAAACAGAAAACCCATTTACCTATAACCCTTAGACTTCGAATAATAATAACTGGAATGCCAAAAGGAGCAAGCAAAAGACCAAGTATCCTCAAGCAGTACCAAAAGAAACCAGCTCATGCAGAGGATGAGGGACCATAAATGCAACAATACAACGAGTATATTAAAAGGAAAAAATGAAAAACTCCATCAAAGAATTAAACTGAACAAAAACCAAACAGCACAAAAGCCCAAGAAGCTTTTGGTATAAACCCAAATGAAAAGATTCGACATAACAAGATAACAAATACACTGCATAAGCCAAATGGGAAGGGAAGAGAAAGGGTAGAGAGGCAGAGCTGGGAGGGAGGAGAAAGAACCTGTTGAATGTGATCAGTGGTGACGTTGCTCGGGTGATAAGCTGCCGTCATGGGCATCAGGTGCTGCTGCATTTTTCACACACTCCCTCTCTCTAAGCAGAATCACAAAGCCGATACAACAATCACTCCCTGCAAGAGAGGATAGATGCCTTCGCTTTCCTTTCCTTATATTTTTGTATTTTAATCTTTTACGTCTGGATTTCTAGTTCCTACCCTCTTCTCCTACGATGGCACCACCCACGAAGAGACAGACGAGAGAGAGAGACACAGAGAGTACACACTTTGCAGTAACAGTCGACGGAGACACCGAGCTACTTCCAGTAAAATATCATGTGAAACAGGTACAGCTCTATACTCACCTGTCCTAAAATATTCCAAAAAGAAAATGCTAGCTTACCAACGGTTTGTACAGCTGGTTATCAATATGATTTTTTTATTATTATTATTTTTACTTAATAATTAAATAAATATTTGTTAATAATATTGAATTTTTTTTATTTTTTAAAACATTTTTAAATATATTAAAAAAATACATATAAAAGAAAATCCCAAAACCACTGGCGGGAAGGGGGCTCCCAGTGGTGGGAGTTGCACTGCTCTTCCAAAAATGAAATAAGTAATATTTAAAATAATTATATAAAAATTGTGTAATTATTTTGCCGATATTATTTAAAAAAATTATTTATTATTTAATTTTTCTTATACGCTCATCATTTTATAATGTAACATTTTTAAGAAGTAACCTTGTTACGTAGCTTGCAACTCTAATAATATTTATTATACAATCTTAAAATATATAAGTTCTATGTATTTATTTTAAAAAATAATTTATCAATAAAAAATAATTTTTTATATAATTCTTATATTTTTATATATTATTTAAAAGAAATTAACTAGTGATTGAATATCAATATGGTATTTGTTGGGTCAACAAATAAAATTTTAAAAAATATATAAATTGTTTTTATAATTAAAATTATTTTTAATTAAGAAAGTGGATATTCACAATTTTCGTTCTAAACATTTGAAACAAGTTATTGACGTTAAAACTACCGCTTAAAAGGATTTAAAGATGAGATGAGATTATTTTAGATAAAAGTTAAAAATTGAATAAAATATTATTAGAATATTATTTTTTAATATTATTATTATTTTATAATTTTAAAAAAGTTGAATTAAAATTTAAAAAAAATTTGAATTCTTTATTATATGTTACGTAAGAATTTGAAAAAATTATGATTATGAGATGATATGAAATAATCTTCGAATCCAAAAGAGCTCTAAGGACTCCTTTAGTTGTTAGACTGAATTAAGATTTAGTTTAGTCTAATTTTAAATTGAGTCTAACATTCAAATATACAAATTTTAAATTGTTAAAATCATCTCAACTCAAAACCTTTTTGCATGTGGAACCCATAAATTTTTTCAATTCAATGTCTCTTTATACATTGGATGTACAATTTTTTTTAATTTCTCATAAATATCTCTAAATTTATCTTAATATCTTAAATATATCTAAACTCAACTTAAATGAACCTCGTAAAATTTATTTTATCATCTCATCTCATAATTATTCATAAAATACTGAACTGAGCTCAACTTTTAAATCTACCTGAGTATGCAAATAAAATAATATTAATTGAAATTAATAAATAAATATCTTTAAAATAATTATATAAGATCCAATCCCTGAAATGGCACGTGATTATAAGATTTCTAAAAACTTATTATATACCTCGATTTATTTTAAATTTTATGCATATTTTAAATCATTTTATATCCACCACCGGTGACACTTTATGGTAAAAAGTTTCAAAATATTTTATTTTTTCTTCTAGAAATTTTCTCAACCGTCCATCATCACGTGACTGCTCTGTAGTCTGAGAGATGGACACAGACATCGAGAGATAGTGACAAGATTTTAAAAGAGATTCCCAGAGTCTGATGTTTGCTCGACGCACGCGCTCTTCCCAATATCTGAAAAGGAAAGGAAATTACTCTGGTCAGCAAAGATTACCTCAAAGGGAAATGCTTTGAGCCCGCTGGTACATGTGGTTGAGGGATCCCGTTAGTTTTATTTTTATTTTTATTTTTTTAATAATTAAGTAAATATTTTTTAATAATATTATAAATTTTATAAAATATATATTTAAAAATATTAAAAAAATACATTTCATATAACTAGCGATAGCTACTGCTTAATGTTCCTCTTACCTCAAATAATCTTATATATAATTCATATAATATAATGTCTAAAATATAAAATTATTTTTATTATAAAATCGGTTTTATAAATTACATAAATTTATAATATTCTTTTATATAATTCTTTTATAAATATAATAAAAATAATAATATATCTTCAACTATTTTATAATTAGTTTACAATATTTTAAATCAATCAATGTAATTATAACCCTCCATTTAAAGATAATCTCGATTTTATTTAACTACCCTTCATTTTAAATAGAGTAATAAACTAGTTATATAGGTGAGGTTTGGACACAAAAAACTTTTTAACCCATTTCATTTCATATTATGTATTCATCTAATTATTATAATTTTTCAAATTTCTACATAAGGTATAATAAAAAATTCAACTTTCTTTAAATCATAAAATAATAATAATATTAAAAAAATGTTCTATCGATATTTTATTCAATTTTCAATTCAACTCATTTCATCTCAACTTACTATCCAAAACTCTCATTGTCTTTTTCCACGTAATAGTACTCATCTGAAAATGCACCTCTCGTGTGTGGGCCCTCACTTTATTGACTCAGGTTCAATTTGAATAAGAAGATGAGAAGAGATAATTTTAAATGAAAGCTGAAAGTTGAATAAAATATTATTAAAATATTATTATTGTTTAGAGATTTGAAAAAATTGAATTATATATTATATTTTGTGTAAAAATTTAAAAAGTTGTAATAATAAGATGAAATAAGATGAAACGCTTTCACTATCCAAAAGGAGTCTTAAACACATACGTTGGTTGTATTAAGTAAAATAACTAAAGATTTTTTTTAATAATTGAGAAGAAAATTTATATTTATCATTTTTTTTATTTTAATATTTTTCATGTGGTATTAAATAATTTGTTAGTAAATAAAATATAATAAATAATCTATATTCATAAGATAATGAAATGATGATAATAAAAAAATGGTAAGTAGCATTAGTATGTTAATTATTATAAGTGTAATCGATCCGGTTCAGTTGGTCTATGAGATAATTTCTTGACTGGATAAAAAATTTTGGTCCATCTATTTTTCGGACCAAGACCAGACCGATACCCTTATAGCTCGGATCAAACCGTTATCTATTGGTCCGAACTAGTGCAAAATGAGCCAAACATACAAAAAGTCTAAAATTATTTTATAATTTATATTTTCAGCCCAACTATACATAAAAGTCCAAAATTTTCAGTTTTGAATATCAACTATTTAACTTTATTTGCACATCTTTTAAATTGTCTACACCAAAACCGACCAATATCCTTATCGATCCAATCCGAACCAACTGAAACCATTCGGTCCAGTCAAATTTTCCAGTTCAGACCAGCAAACTTACTGCCCTATTATTCCATCTGTACCAGGGATTATTGATTTCTATGAATATCTCCTTTGTAGTTAGTGCATATACCATGATGGAATGGTGCATATTTTGGGAGTAAGATGTGCATGGATTTCATGTGCTCATAAAAAAAAAATATATATATATATATATATATATATACGAAAAACTCGTAATAGAATGTTGTGTGACCAACAATATTGATTGGAGAATGAAAAAATTTATTTTTTGATAGCTAACATGTTGATGCGTAAAAAATTGCACAAGAGACTGGAATGGAAGAAATAGTCATTTTCGGCCCACTATGACGATTCAGACTTCAATTGGTGTGATTTGGAGCCCGTGGCAGTGATCCAATGTGGCTATACGGTGTCGGTGCGTACATCTACAACAGTAAAAGGAAAATAAATGTAGAGAAAATAAAGAGAGATGAACTCACAGATTTATATGGTTCAGCATATTACCTACGTCCACAAGGCATTTGGGGAGAAAAAATCCACTATAATATGCTTATTTTATAATCTCTCGTGTCTTCTCACTTTTTACTGTACAATGGAGATCTCGATTATATTTGCTGGAGAAGATGTTCTTACTGGAGCTCCCCCCTTCGAGAGGTTGAAGAAGAAGTCAAAGTCGAAGAAGAAGCCCTTTTGTTGTCTAGCCACTTGCTTTTTATTTGACCTCTTTCCGCGTCCCGTCTACAGTGATGAGGCATGGTCACCTTTGTGTGTCTGGCCTATTTCTTTTCTTTCCACTTTTTTCCTTTATTTTCCATCCTTTCCTCATGACACCTTCACTCCCTTATCACCCCTTTGTCCCTCTCCCTCTCTCTTCTTTTGTCTCCTAATGGTGGCTTGGTGGGTTGGGTCTGATCTTGGGCCTGGATATTTTATAATCTTCAGTTGCATGCAAATCTTATGGGTAATTTGTTCCAACAAAGATCTTGAAAATCTTTAAAATTAAATATGCAACGGACGTTGTCCGTAGAAATCTTTGAGTAAATAAAATTCGAGAGTTGGTCCCTGGTTGTCAACTTCACTTGCATTAAGCAATAAAGATCTCCAAGGGCAGTGTTAGACGGGAGGTGTACTCAACTTTGTAAAGTGTAAGCGTAGAGCTCGAATGTGGCGAGAGACGTATTCAACTACGTTAAGTGTGAGCGCGAAGCTCGGATGTGGTGTAAGACATACTCGACTACATAAAATGCGAGCACAAAGATCATCTTGGAGAGTTGGCTTGACCGCGCAAAGTGTGAGCACAAAACTCGAATGTGGAGGGACACGTATTCGGCCATGTAAAGTGCAAGTGTAGAGCTCGTTTTGGAGAGATAAGCATGAGGCAAGCTTAACAGCATAAAGTGCAAGGGTAGGGAAATCAAGTGACTTGCCTGACCATTGGTCGCCTGGGAGGTCTGGTGGTCCCTAACCTTTCCTGTTTGTTGACTCGTTGCCAAATATAACACGAGAGAGGCGGCTTGTGGCACAAGTGTAAAACTCGACATTTATTGAAAGAGATGTCATCTTAAGAGTAATATCGAGCATCTGAAAGGCTAGATCTGTACTTCACCACGAGGCATGCTGGGCTGCCATAAAGTTAGATCCACCTATTGATCCTCGATGGAAAGGTAAGTAGAGATCTTTGATAGTGCTACAAAGTCAAATTAGTTAGTGTAAATGATCTCCAATCACACGTGCAAAACTTGCATACCTGAATTGTCTTGCTGGAGTATGGTGAAGGTCTGAGGCAGTTGTTTGTGGTGTGAGTGTAACACTCGGCGTTTGCTGGGAAAGAGGTTGTGTTGGCATTGTGGCCTAGGGCGAGTCAAGGGACTTGACTTGTTGCACGAAGGTTGGCAAGTCAAAGGATTTGTCCAAGAGGCCATCTGGGCAAGTCTTTGGACTGGTGCCTGGCCCGATTTCATGGCAAATCAGGGGACTAGGTTTGTAACATGAAGGTCGGCAAGTCAAGGGACTTGTGTCCAATGGGCCATTTGGGAAAGTCCTGGGACTAGTGTCTGACCTAACTTTGTGGCAAGCTAAGGGACTCTACTTGTAGCACGAAGGTCAGCAAGTCAAGGAACTTATGTCTAAGGGGCCGTCTAGGCAAGTCCTAAGATTGTGCCCTGCTCGACTTCGTGGTGAATCAAGAGACTTGGTTTGTAACACGAAGGCTAGCAAGTTAAGGAATTTGTGTCTGAGGGGCCGTTTGGGCTACTCCTGAGACTGCACCCCGCCTGACTTCATGGCAAATAAAGGGACCTGGCTTGTAGCAGGAAAGTCGGCAAGTCAAGGGACTTGTATCCGAGAGGCCGTCTGGGCAAGTCTTAGGACTGTGCTCGGCTTGACTTAGTGGTGAACCAAGGAACCCAGCTTGTAGCATGAATGTTGGCAAGTCGAGGGATTGTTGTCTGAAAGGCCATTTGGGCAAGTCATGGGACTATGCCCGGTCTTGACTTCATGGTGAATCAAGGAACCCGACTTGTCTGGCGTGAGGGTCGACAAGTCTAGGAACTTGTGTTCAAAAATTGTGTTGAGGCAAGTCAAGAGACTCAGCTTTGATGGCGCAAGGGTCAACAAGTCGAGGGACTTGTATCTGACCGTTGTTTCACAACAAGTCAAGGGACTCGGTTTTGCTGGCGTGAAGGTCGACAAGTTGAGGGACTTGTATTCAGCCGTTTTGTCCATGCTGAATTGCTTAGCTATGGCACAACGAAGGTTGGAAATGTGCTGGTGAAGCTTGTGGCTTGTCATGTTTCGGCAATTACTGAGGTTCAATATGCCCGCATGCGCGTTGGTGCCCACAACTTGTCCTGATCGAGTTATATTGGGATGTCTGGGTGGTGCCAGAGAGGGGCTATGTATCTGGTGTTTCCCGCCATAGGAAGCAATTTTTCAGTAGAAATAAATTCACACAAATTTCGAGAGAGACAAATTGGGGAGTTTTTTTGTTGCCATGGTTGACTTTGCATGATTGAAATTGCCCATAGCTAGTTGCTTCTCTCTTCCTCCCCCCTACCTTTTCTTTTTACCACTGAGTGAATTTAATTGTGCTAAACGCAACTGACTAGTGGGGATGCTGTAGATTATGGTTTGTTGCTTGAGTAATTGAGGCAAGGAGCTTTATGCTCATGGAAAGTTGGGCAAGCTTGGTGCGCAAATGTATTGGGTGAGCAGACTTTGGGCGAGCATGTTGGGTGATCAGACTTTGGATGAGCAACAAGGCGATTAAATTTTGGGCGAGCAGCTGGGTGGGCAACCTTGGGCGAGCAACATTGTCCAAGGGGGTGATCGGGAACTAACTGTCTGAGCTGCATGTTTGCTCGCACATGCATGGCCGAGCAACTCTGACCGAGATGCGTCTGTGCATGATTTTTTTTTGTGGGAGCCACAGGAGGTAGGGTCCCTTTAGGGTGCATAGGGGAACGTGCACCTATTGCCCACTATGCACGGCGTGCGCTGCCTTCCTCTATGGGGACCACCATGGCCACAATAGAAAATGGTAGCCACCGGTCTCCTCTGTTGGGCCCATGGATAGCGAGCTAGAGGCTTCTTGGGTGCAAGATGACGTGAACCCGCTAGCCAACGTGCACATGGCCTCCATGGTTGGAGACTGGCACAGTGGAGACAGAAGCTACTAGCAGACTATGTGGTGGCAACCGATGCCGATCATAGACATCACAGTGGTGAAGCCGTGGATCCTCCGAGTGCACAGGAACGTGCACTAGTTTCATACATTGTGTATGGCCCCTAGTGTAGGAGGCAAGCCGGTCGAAGATAGAAACCTCCGGCGACCCAAGTGATGGCCGTCGGAGGGTCAAGCAAGCTCACGAATGGCCACCTGAGCCTTTAGGTCGTGTGGGGCAATATCTAGTTATCGTCCACCGTGCATGATGTACACAGCCTTCGTCACCGGTGACCACCACGGCCACAACAGAGAATGTTGACAGCCTTTGTGGTGGTCTGGAGTTACCGCCTGCAGGCCCATGGCCTGGGCGTGAGGTGGATCTCGAGTGCACAGGACATGCACCCGTCATGTTGCCATGCATGGCTTGTACATGCATGGTATTGTGCACTTAAGTGTGATATGTGTTGTGCATGTGTACTATGCCTTTCAACCCATCTTAGTGCGTATTTGCTCATGTTCCTATCTCTCTTTATGTACAGTGGTGGGGATGTGCATGGTTACTAGCATGTAGATGCATAATATTTTGTGTGGTACTGTGCATTTAAGTGCACAGTATTTGCCTGCCAATGCATGTGCTATGTGCATATGTCCCATGCATAAACTACACCTCCTGGGTCAAGAAGATGAGTGGCCAAGTCACTTGAGCTGCAAGTGCCACATGAAGGCACTTAAGTATGCAATATTTATCAACTAAATGAGCGAGGAAGAGTTTATTCGCCCAATTTTTACAATGGCGTCATTAATAAAAATAAGAGTAGAAAAGCTGAGAGTAATTATATGGAGGAAGCTTCATTTGTTCATTTGGAGATTATTCAGTGTATCAGCAAATCTTCTTTCTCCCACCTCTAGTGTAGAAAATGAATCAAATCCCATAGAAGGCGCCAATGTTGATGTACAAAAAATACACAATAGGCCGGAATGAGAGAAAGACTTATTCCCAACCTACTATGGCGATTCGGGCCTCGATCAATGTGGTTTGGAGCCCCTGGCGATGGCCCAGTGCTATTGTACAGTGTCAGTGCGTACATTCATAGTGGTGAAAGGAAAATCAATGCAAAAAAGTAAAGAGAGATAAATACACAGATTTACATGGTTTGGTATATTACCTCCGTCCACGGGGCATTTGAGGAGGGGAAATCCTCTATAATATACTTGTTTTACAATCTCTCATGGCTTTTCATTTCTCATTGTACAGTGAAGATCTCGAATATATTTGTTGGAAAAGATGTTCTTGCTGGAACTCCCCTTCGAGAGGTTGAAAAAGAAGTCAAAGTCAAAGAAGAAGCCTTTTCATCGAATGGCCGCTTGCTTTTTATCTAACCCCTTTTTGTGTGCCGTCTGCAGTGATGAGCCATGATCACCATTGTGTGTCTGACCTCTTTTTTTCCTTTCCACTTTTTCCCTTCCCTTCCCGTCCTTTCCTCCTAACACCTTTATTCCTTTGTCCCCTCTCCCTCTCTCTTCTTTTATCTTCTATTGGTAGCCTAGTGGATTGGGCCTAGTCTTGGGCCTCGATATTTTATCTTCTCTATATCCATTATCAGCATTTAACTTGATGATTGAATGGTGAGAAGATGAGCAAAACTACAAATTTCTTCACATAGATTATAATGAAACAATTCAAATTGAGAGTAAATCAATAACTTTCTCATGCACTCAAGAGAGAGCATGCAAACAACAAATATGTCATTAGCAATATATTAATAAAATTGTCTCAAAAAATGCTAAAATTATTTTAATATGCTCTTAATACCACTATGAAACTTAACTAAGCCAAGAATAGTCCTCTCATAGCAGATCTGGTGGGCAATTATTGGTTGCACTAAGTTACTAACCATGGACCACCTTCACCAATGGCACACTACGTCATGAACTTACCGTTGTAAAGAAGTAAGAAATAATAATGATATATATAAATCTCAAATGTATAAGTCTTGCATATGTCTTCATATAAGAAAGTGGATCTCACTATGAAAAAATGTAAAACTCACTTTTTCTTGATGAGATCTAGTTTTTTACAAAAAACTTGCATGAAACTTGTGTATTTATGGTTTGTCCCTAATATTACTCACTAAAAAAAACACTAAGTAAAATATAAGTGAATTTAAGTAAAATAAAATGAAACAAGAGAAGATGACGTGACATGGGAGGAGCTCAAACAACATGTCTCGTTTGGTTACACAGATAAAATGAGATAAAAATTAAAAGTTGAATAAAATATTATTAAAATATTGAATTCTTTATTATATTTTATGTGAGAATTTTAAAAAAATTGTAATAATTATATATGATGAGTCTTATCTCATCTCGGTAACCCAACCAGGCCTAAGAGAAGTTTCTAAACCTTGTGGTTAAGGTCCTTTAAAGAATGGGTTGTCACGTGCTCTCCAAAAAATATAATCGTAACTAGTCCTTCTACTAATGTCTAAAAAATACCCTACAATGAAGGGTTGACACGTTTTCCTATGAGACTTATGTTGAACCACATAACACATGACTCTATTTCAAATCTCTATTCTAGACCCTCACAAACTCACCCAAGACCCTCTCCCAGAACTTTGTTTTCCAAACACACCCAAGACCCTCTGTCCTAGAACCAACCCTCTCTCCCAAGACTAGGGATGGGCTCCGTCTCCAATTAGGGTCGGAGGTCAAAATCCACTCCAACACTGATTGGAGTTAGAGTCGAGAGCTCGGAGTTGGAGCTCAAAGTTCCAATCGGGGGTTGAAGGGGGCTTGCCTAGTTGCCCTACTTAAATTGGGCCTACCCTAATATCTAAGGCCCAATTTGAAATACAGATTGGCCACTCCTTTTTAAAAATATTAGTAAAAGTAAAATAATGTAAAAAATAATTTAAAAAAAAAGTTAAAAAGCCAAAATTTAAATACAATAACTAAATCAAACTACAAATTGCAAACGATATATTTAAATTTAAAACTAAAAATCGCAATAAATTTAAATTTATAACACCAAAATATTAATAATGTCATAAATTTCATTCAAATATGAAATAGCCCCAATCCCTAACATCAGTCTTGACAATCCATACATTTGAGTCTATGGCTCGATGTGATTTCCAATTTTTTTGCATGAAGTTTTATTGATCAGATGCACTACATTTTCTTTAGTCATTTAACTATATACTTCTAAACCATCAACCAAGTGATATATGACATAAAATAGGACACATTATGAACTCAGCACCACCTCTAACTCTGACGAGTTTTGCATGATAGTAATCATAATATTGAGTTTCTTACCAATAAAGGGGCCATCCCACTGTGCATCTGTCTCAGTCATCTATAATTAGTCTAGGGTTCATAGCTAGGTCTACAAAATCATATAAATTATAAATTAAATAATGAAAAGATTAAAATTATGTAAATAATCATTTAAAACCATTTAGTTACCCGATTCAAACCTATAGCTCTTGGCATCAATGGTATTTACTCCAATGGGTGTTGAACTTAACCAATTCTGTGTGCAAACGAGGGCCTCAACAGTGCTCAGATACAATGAACTTCGATAAGCATCCAAAACACGACCTCCAGGACTAAACGCCGACTCAAAGGCAACTGTAGTGATAGAAATGGCTAGTACATCCTTGGTTATTCGGGAAAGAATTGGAAACTTGTCAGAATTTCAACTTCTACCAAGTTAATATCTGGAATGTATCACTAGGTGCCTCAACATCTCCCATAAAGAAATACTTAACTTCAGACTTACACTGTTATTTTTTAATATTATTATATTTTATAATTTTAAAAAAGTTGAATTAAAATTTAAAAAAATTTGAATTCTTATTATATGTTAGTAAGAATTTGAAAAAATTATGATTATGAATGAATGAAATAATCTCTCGAATCCAAAAGAGCTCTAAGGACTCCTTTAGTTGTTAGACTGAATTAAATTTAGTTTAGTCTAATTTTAAATGATCTAAATTCAAATATACAAATTTTAAATTGTTAAAATCATCTCAATCAAAATTTTTCATTAGGAACCCATATAATTTTTTCAATTCAATGTCTCTTTATACATGAGACAATATCTTTTTTAATTTTCATAAATATTCTAAATTATTTAATATTTAAAAATCTAACTAACTTAAATGAACTCTAAAATTTATTTTATCATTCTCTCTAACTTATTCATAAAATACTGAACTGAGCTCAACTTTTAAATCTACCTGAGTATGCAAATAAAATAATATTAATTGAAATTAATAAATAAATATCTTTAAAATAATTATATAAGATCCAATCCCTGAAATGGCACGTGATTATAAAATTTCTAAAAACTTATATACCTCGATTTATTTTAAATTTTATGCATATTTTAAATCATTTTATATCCACCACCGGTGACACTTTATGGTAAAAATTTTCAAAATTTTTTATTTTTTCTCTAGAAATTTTCTCACCCGTCCATGGTCACGTGACTGCTCTGTAGTCTGAGAGATGGACACAGACATCGAGAGATAGTGACAAGATTTTAAAAGAGATTCCCAGAGTCTGATGTTTGCTCGACGCACGCGCTCTTCCCAATATCTGAAAAGGAAAGGAAATTACTCTGGTCAGCAAAGATTACCTCAAAGGGAAATGCTTTGAGCCCGCTGGTACATGTGGTTGAGGGATCCCGTTAGTTTTATTTTTATTTTTATTTTTTTAATAATTAAGTAAATATTTTTTAATAATATTATAAATTTTAAAAATATTAAAAAAATACATTTCATATAACTAGCGATAGCTACTGCTTAATGTTCCTCTTACCTCAAATAATCTTATATATAATTCATATAATATAATGTCTAAAATATAAAATTATTTTTATTATAAAATCGGTTTTATAAATTACATAAATTTATAATATTCTTTTATATAATTCTTTTATAAATATAATAAAAATAATAATATATCTTCAACTATTTTATAATTAGTTTACAATATTTTAAATCAATCAATGTAATTATAACCCTCCATTTAAAGATAATCTCGATTTTATTTAACTACCCTTCATTTTAAATAGAGTAATAAACTAGTTATATAGGTGAGGTTTGGACACAAAAAACTTTTTAACCCATTTCATTTCATATTATGTATTCATCTAATTATTATAATTTTTCAAATTTCTACATAAGGTATAATAAAAAATTCAACTTTCTTTAAATCATAAAATAATAATAATATTAAAAAAATGTTCTATCGATATTTTATTCAATTTTCAATTCAACTCATTTCATCTCAACTTACTATCCAAAACTCTCATTGTCTTTTTCCACGTAATAGTACTCATCTGAAAATGCACCTCTCGTGTGTGGGCCCTCACTTTATTGACTCAGGTTCAATTTGAATAAGAAGATGAGAAGAGATAATTTTAAATGAAAGCTGAAAGTTGAATAAAATATTATTAAAATATTATTATTGTTTAGAGATTTGAAAAAATTGAATTATATATTATATTTTGTGTAAAAATTTAAAAAGTTGTAATAATAAGATGAAATAAGATGAAACGCTTTCACTATCCAAAAGGAGTCTTAAACACATACGTTGGTTGTATTAAGTAAAATAACTAAAGATTTTTTTTAATAATTGAGAAGAAAATTTATATTTATCATTTTTTTTATTTTAATATTTTTCATGTGGTATTAAATAATTTGTTAGTAAATAAAATATAATAAATAATCTATATTCATAAGATAATGAAATGATGATAATAAAAAAATGGTAAGTAGCATTAGTATGTTAATTATTATAAGTGTAATCGATCCGGTTCAGTTGGTCTATGAGATAATTTCTTGACTGGATAAAAAATTTTGGTCCATCTATTTTTCGGACCAAGACCAGACCGATACCCTTATAGCTCGGATCAAACCGTTATCTATTGGTCCGAACTAGTGCAAAATGAGCCAAACATACAAAAAGTCTAAAATTATTTTATAATTTATATTTTCAGCCCAACTATACATAAAAGTCCAAAATTTTCAGTTTTGAATATCAACTATTTAACTTTATTTGCACATCTTTTAAATTGTCTACACCAAAACCGACCAATATCCTTATCGATCCAATCCGAACCAACTGAAACCATTCGGTCCAGTCAAATTTTCCAGTTCAGACCAGCAAACTTACTGCCCTATTATTCCATCTGTACCAGGGATTATTGATTTCTATGAATATCTCCTTTGTAGTTAGTGCATATACCATGATGGAATGGTGCATATTTTGGGAGTAAGATGTGCATGGATTTCATGTGCTCATAAAAAAAAAATATATATATATATATATATATATATACGAAAAACTCGTAATAGAATGTTGTGTGACCAACAATATTGATTGGAGAATGAAAAAATTTATTTTTTGATAGCTAACATGTTGATGCGTAAAAAATTGCACAAGAGACTGGAATGGAAGAAATAGTCATTTTCGGCCCAGCTATGACGATTCAGACTTCAATTGGTGTGATTTGGAGTCCTTGGCAGTGATCCAATGTGGCTATACGGTGTCGGTGCGTACATCTACAACAGTAAAAGGAAAATAAATGTAGAGAAAATAAAGAGAGATGAACTCACAGATTTATATGGTTCAGCATATTACCTACGTCCACAAGGCATTTGGGGAGAAAAAATCCACTATAATATGCTTATTTTATAATCTCTCGTGTCTTCTCACTTTTTACTGTACAATGGAGATCTCGATTATATTTGCTGGAGAAGATGTTCTTACTGGAGCTCCCCCCTTCGAGAGGTTGAAGAAGAAGTCAAAGTCGAAGAAGAAGCCCTTTTGTTGTCTAGCCACTTGCTTTTTATTTGACCTCTTTCCGCGTCCCGTCTACAGTGATGAGGCATGGTCACCTTTGTGTGTCTGGCCTATTTCTTTTCTTTCCACTTTTTTCCTTTATTTTCCATCCTTTCCTCATGACACCTTCACTCCCTTATCACCCCTTTGTCCCTCTCCCTCTCTCTTCTTTTGTCTCCTAATGGTGGCTTGGTGGGTTGGGTCTGATCTTGGGCCTGGATATTTTATAATCTTCAGTTGCATGCAAATCTTATGGGTAATTTGTTCCAACAAAGATCTTGAAAATCTTTAAAATTAAATATGCAACGGACGTTGTCCGTAGAAATCTTTGAGTAAATAAAATTCGAGAGTTGGTCCCTGGTTGTCAACTTCACTTGCATTAAGCAATAAAGATCTCCAAGGGCAGTGTTAGACGGGAGGTGTACTCAACTTTGTAAAGTGTAAGCGTAGAGCTCGAATGTGGCGAGAGACGTATTCAACTACGTTAAGTGTGAGCGCGAAGCTCGGATGTGGTGTAAGACATACTCGACTACATAAAATGCGAGCACAAAGATCATCTTGGAGAGTTGGCTTGACCGCGCAAAGTGTGAGCACAAAACTCGAATGTGGAGGGACACGTATTCGGCCATGTAAAGTGCAAGTGTAGAGCTCGTTTTGGAGAGATAAGCATGAGGCAAGCTTAACAGCATAAAGTGCAAGGGTAGGGAAATCAAGTGACTTGCCTGACCATTGGTCGCCTGGGAGGTCTGGTGGTCCCTAACCTTTCCTGTTTGTTGACTCGTTGCCAAATATAACACGAGAGAGGCGGCTTGTGGCACAAGTGTAAAACTCGACATTTATTGAAAGAGATGTCATCTTAAGAGTAATATCGAGCATCTGAAAGGCTAGATCTGTACTTCACCACGAGGCATGCTGGGCTGCCATAAAGTTAGATCCACCTATTGATCCTCGATGGAAAGGTAAGTAGAGATCTTTGATAGTGCTACAAAGTCAAATTAGTTAGTGTAAATGATCTCCAATCACACGTGCAAAACTTGCATACCTGAATTGTCTTGCTGGAGTATGGTGAAGGTCTGAGGCAGTTGTTTGTGGTGTGAGTGTAACACTCGGCGTTTGCTGGGAAAGAGGTTGTGTTGGCATTGTGGCCTAGGGCGAGTCAAGGGACTTGACTTGTTGCACGAAGGTTGGCAAGTCAAAGGATTTGTCCAAGAGGCCATCTGGGCAAGTCTTTGGACTGGTGCCTGGCCCGATTTCATGGCAAATCAGGGGACTAGGTTTGTAACATGAAAGTCGGCAAGTCAAGGGACTTGTGTCCAATGGGCCATTTGGGAAAGTCCTGGGACTAGTGTCTGACCTAACTTTGTGGCAAGCTAAGGGACTCTACTTGTAGCACGAAGGTCAGCAAGTCAAGGAACTTATGTCTAAGGGGCCGTCTAGGCAAGTCCTAAGATTGTGCCCTGCTCGACTTCGTGGTGAATCAAGAGACTTGGTTTGTAACACGAAGGCTAGCAAGTTAAGGAATTTGTGTCTGAGGGGCCGTTTGGGCTACTCCTGAGACTGCACCCCGCCTGACTTCATGGCAAATAAAGGGACCTGGCTTGTAGCAGGAAAGTCGGCAAGTCAAGGGACTTGTATCCGAGAGGCCGTCTGGGCAAGTCTTAGGACTGTGCTCGGCTTGACTTAGTGGTGAACCAAGGAACCCAGCTTGTAGCATGAATGTTGGCAAGTCGAGGGATTGTTGTCTGAAAGGCCATTTGGGCAAGTCATGGGACTATGCCCGGTCTTGACTTCATGGTGAATCAAGGAACCCGACTTGTCTGGCGTGAGGGTCGACAAGTCTAGGAACTTGTGTTCAAAAATTGTGTTGAGGCAAGTCAAGAGACTCAGCTTTGATGGCGCAAGGGTCAACAAGTCGAGGGACTTGTATCTGACCGTTGTTTCACAACAAGTCAAGGGACTCGGTTTTGCTGGCGTGAAGGTCGACAAGTTGAGGGACTTGTATTCAGCCGTTTTGTCCATGCTGAATTGCTTAGCTATGGCACAACGAAGGTTGGAAATGTGCTGGTGAAGCTTGTGGCTTGTCATGTTTCGGCAATGACTGAGGTTCAATATGCCCGCATGCACGTTGGTGCCCACAACTTGTCCTGATCGAGTTATATTGGGATGTCTGGGTGGAGCCAGAGAGGGGCTATGTATCTGGTGTTTCGTGCCATAGGAAGCAATTTTTCAGTAGAAATAAATTCACACAAATTTCGAGAGAGACAAATTGGGGAGTTTTTTTGTTGCCATGGTTGACTTTGCTTGATTGAAATTGCCCATAGCTAGTTGCTTCTCTCTTCCTCCCCCCTACCTTTTCTTTTTACATATGATGAATTTCATTGTGCTAAACGCAACTGACTAGCGGAGATGCTGTAGATTATGGTTTGTTGCTTGAGTAATTGAAGCAAGGAGCTTTATGCTCATGGAAACCTGGGTGACTTTGGGTGAGCAGACTTTGGGCGAGCATGTTGGGCAATCAGACTTTGGATGAGTAGCTTTGGGTGAGCAACAGGGTGATTAGATTTTGGGAGAGCAGCTGGGTGGGCAACCTTGGGCGAGCAACATTGTCCAAAGGGGTGATCGAGAACTGACTATCCGAGCTGCATGTTTGCTTGCACATGCATGGCTGAGCAACTCTGATCGAGATGCGTTTGTGCATGATTTTTTGTGGCCGAGTAAGGCACGGCTAGGCAACAAGTGACTAAGATGCTAGTAGCTAGGATAGTGACTGAGTTGTTCGCCACATGAAAGAGGAAAGCGTGCCCGCCACAAGGTGGCCAAGCAAAACACTGTAAGACTTGCCCGCCACTACATGGGCGAGCAACGTGCCTGCCACTAGGTGGCTAGGACCACTTCATGTGGGGGAGAAGTAGCTGGTCGAGTGCAAGGCCGTGACAGAGATGTTCACCACTAGGTGGTTGGGCGACACATGTCGCTGTTAAGAGGTACCTTACAGGCGACAGAGATCGTCGACGATCTTGGTGGTGGTGGGTAGCTACTCGCCAGCTTGTGGGAGCCACGGGAGGTGGGGTCCCTTTAGGGTGCATAGGGGAACGTGCACCTGTTGCCCACTGTGCACGGCGTGCACTGCCTTCCTCAACGAGGACCATGGATAGCGAGCTAGAGGCTTCTTGGGTGCACGATGATGCGAACCTGCTAGCCAACGTGCACATGGCCTCCATGGTTGGAGACCGGTACAATGGAGACAGAAGCTACTAGCGGACTATGTGGTGGCTGTCGATGCCAATCATAGAGATCACAGCGGTGAAGCCGTGGATCCTCTAAGTGCACGGGAACGTGCACCAGTTCCGTACATTGTGTATGGCCCCTAGTGTAGGAGGCAAGCCGGTCGAAGATAGAAACCTCCGACGACCCAAGTGGTGGCCGTCGGAGGGTCCAGAAAGCTCACGGATGGCCACCGTGAGCCTTTAGGTCATGTGGGGCAATATCTAGTTATCGTCCATCGTGCATGAAGTACACAGCCTTCGTCACCGATGACCACCACGGCCGCAACAGAGAATGTTGACGGCCTTTGTGGTGGTCTGGAGTTACCTCCTGCGGGCCCATGGCGTGGGTGTGAGGTGTATCTCGAGTACACAGGACGTGTGCACCCATCATGTTGCCATGCATGGCCTGTACATGCATGGTATTGTGCACTTAAGTGTGATATGTGTTGTGCATGTGTACTATGCCTTTCAACCCTCTTAGTGTGCATTTGCTCATGTTCCTATCTCTCTTTATGTACAGTGGTGGGGATGTGCATGGTTACTAGCATGTAGATGCATAATATTTTGTGTGGTACTGTGCATTTAAGTGCACAGTATTTGCCTGCCAATGCATGTGCTATGTGCATATGTCCCATGCATAAACTACACCTCCTGGGTCAAGAAGATGAGTGGCCAAGTCACTTGAGCTGCAAGTGCCACATGAAGGCACTTAAGTATGCAATATTTATCAACTAAATGAGCGAGGAAGAGTTTATTCGCCCAATTTTTACAATGGCGTCATTAATAAAAATAAGAGTAGAAAAGCTGAGAGTAATTATATGGAGGAAGCTTCATTTGTTCATTTGGAGATTATTCAGTGTATCAGCAAATCTTCTTTCTCCCACCTCTAGTGTAGAAAATGAATCAAATCCCATAGAAGGCGCCAATGTTGATGTACAAAAAATACACAATAGGCCGGAATGAGAGAAAGACTTATTCCCAACCTACTATGGCGATTCGGGCCTCGATCAATGTGGTTTGGAGCCCCTGGCGATGGCCCAGTGCTATTGTACAGTGTCAGTGCGTACATTCATAGTGGTGAAAGGAAAATCAATGCAAAAAAGTAAAGAGAGATAAATACACAGATTTACATGGTTTGGTATATTACCTCCGTCCACGGGGCATTTGAGGAGGGGAAATCCTCTATAATATACTTGTTTTACAATCTCTCATGGCTTTTCATTTCTCATTGTACAGTGAAGATCTCGAATATATTTGTTGGAAAAGATGTTCTTGCTGGAACTCCCCTTCGAGAGGTTGAAAAAGAAGTCAAAGTCAAAGAAGAAGCCTTTTCATCGAATGGCCGCTTGCTTTTTATCTAACCCCTTTTTGTGTGCCGTCTGCAGTGATGAGCCATGATCACCATTGTGTGTCTGACCTCTTTTTTTCCTTTCCACTTTTTCCCTTCCCTTCCCGTCCTTTCCTCCTAACACCTTTATTCCTTTGTCCCCTCTCCCTCTCTCTTCTTTTATCTTCTATTGGTAGCCTAGTGGATTGGGCCTAGTCTTGGGCCTCGATATTTTATCTTCTTATATCCATTATCACCATTTAACTTGATGATTGAATGGTGAGAAGATGAGCAAAACTACAAATTTCTTCACATAGATTATAATGAAACAATTCAAATTGAGAGTAAATCAATAACTTTCTCATGCACTCAAGAGAGAGCATGCAAACAACAAATATGTCATTAGCAATATATTAATAAAATTGTCTCAAAAAATGCTAAAATTATTTTAATATGCTCTTAATACCACTATGAAACTTAACTAAGCCAAGAATAGTCCTCTCATAGCAGATCTGGTGGGCAATTATTGGTTGCACTAAGTTACTAACCATGGACCACCTTCACCAATGGCACACTACGTCATGAACTTACCGTTGTAAAGAAGTAAGAAATAATAATGATATATATAAATCTCAAATGTATAAGTCTTGCATATGTCTTCATATAAGAAAGTGGATCTCACTATGAAAAAATGTAAAACTCACTTTTTCTTGATGAGATCTAGTTTTTTACAAAAAACTTGCATGAAACTTGTGTATTTATGGTTTGTCCCTAATATTACTCACTAAAAAAAACACTAAGTAAAATATAAGTGAATTTAAGTAAAATAAAATGAAACAAGAGAAGATGACGTGACATGGGAGGAGCTCAAACAACATGTCTCGTTTGGTTACACAGATAAAATGAGATAAAAATTAAAAGTTGAATAAAATATTATTAAAATATTAAATTTTTATTATATTTTATGTGAGAATTTTAAAAAAATTGTAATAATTATATATGATGAGTCTTTATCTCATCTCGGTAACCCAACCAGGCCTAAGAGAAGTTTCTAAACCTTCTGGTTAAGGTCCTTTAAAGAATGGGTTGTCACGTGCTCTCCAAAAAATATAATCGTAACTAGTCCTTCTACTAATGTCTAAAAAATACCCTACAATGAAGGGTTGACACGTTTTCCTATGAGACTTATGTTGAACCACATAACACATGACTCTATTTCAAATCTCTATTCTAGACCCTCACAAACTCACCCAAGACCCTCTCCCAGAACTTTGTTTTCCAAACACACCCAAGACCCTCTGTCCTAGAACCAACCCTCTCTCCCAAGACTAGGGATGGGCTCCGTCTCCAATTAGGGTCGGAGGTCAAAATCCACTCCAACACTGATTGGAGTTAGAGTCGAGAGCTCGGAGTTGGAGCTCAAAGTTCCAATCGGGGGTTGAAGGGGGCTTGCCTAGTTGCCCTACTTAAATTGGGCCTACCCTAATATCTAAGGCCCAATTTGAAATACAGATTGGCCACTCCTTTTTAAAAATATTAGTAAAAGTAAAATAATGTAAAAAATAATTTAAAAAAAAAGTTAAAAAGCCAAAATTTAAATACAATAACTAAATCAAACTACAAATTGCAAACGATATATTTAAATTTAAAACTAAAAATTGCAATATATTTAAATTTATAATACCAAAATATTAATAATGTCATAGATTTCATTCAAATATGAAATAGCCCCAATCCCTCACATTAGTCTTGACAATCCATACAATTCCTCAACAGTGCTCAGATACAATGGACTTCGATAAGCATCCAAAACACGACCTCTTGAGGTAAACGCCGACTCAGAGGCAACCGTAGTGATAGGAATAGCTAGTACATCCTTGGTTATTCAAGAAAGGATTGGAAACTTGTCAGAATTCAACTTCCACCAAGTTAATATCTGGAATGTATTACTAGGTGCCTCAACATCTCTCATAAAGTAATGCTTAACTTCAGACTTAAACTGCATACTATTTCTCGATGCACGATTTTGATGATACTGTAGAAGCTGCAATAAATGTGAACTTTGTGCATGTGTGTTAGGCCAGGAAGATGTCGAGCCAGTCATGAGTGAGGAGCTACCACCTTCGGTTGAAGACTGATCACTGTTGTTGTAATGGCTATATAAATCATCAATATCACATTTAAGCTATTTAATAAACTGATCAACATCCTCATCATCGAGGACGTCCCTAATCCAATTTTCTACAATCACTAACTTATATCGAGGGTCAAGGATCGCATCCACAAATAATAATTTATTTACCTTCTCCACGTCCTCCCAATATTTATTATATTTGTATTTCATCATCATAGCCATTGCATTCAACATGGTGTTTTAAATTTCGTATTGTACCGGTCGATACAGTTGAAATATAGCGTACCGGAACCCTAACCGATACAGAGAATGGGTCTATTTCGTACCAGCAAAAATACAAGTAGTACCGGTGTGTTTCGGCCGGTATTTCAGATTTTAGCCGAAATGGTCATCTCGGCTAGTACGTATAATAGGGGTAGACTGGAGTCTTTTGGACATTTTTATGATTTTGTTAAAATGGTAGGGGCATTTTTGGATTGTTATGTTACTGGCATTGCATCTTGTTTTACAAAACGAAAAGTAAAAAGGACAAATGGATGTTACTACACGTATGAGTCGGTCTGATCTCATATTGAAAATAGTATTTTAATTTTTTTATTTAATTTAAAATAGATATGAATATTTTCTATTCTTAATAAAATAATAAAAAATATATTATGTCTTTTAATCATTTTTCATTGCTTGAAAGTTCAGAATTGTATTATTATTTTCTATGATCTTAATCAATTTTTTTATTATTTATTTTAGTTGGTACTATTATTATTTTTTTTTTTATGTGATCTCAAGATGAGTGCTTTTATTTTATTAATTGGATTTAGACTTATTTAATTTTACAAGTACGTGTATTATGTTAAAACTTAAGACTTATATTGAAAAGTAGTATTATTGAGTTTATGACTTATTTTATTATTATTTTAGAATATAGTTTATGTGCATATATATATAATTTACACATATATAGATTATTCCAAAACGGTACACGAAACGATATCGGTACTGAAATATTTTATTCCAGTGCCTTGACCAGTACGGCCTCCGGTATCGTATTCAAAACTTTGATTCAACAAATTCACACTGTAGCATAACTCAGTTGCAAGTGGTCTTAAAGCCTCGAGAGCTTCTTGAAGTACATGTTCGTAGTAGGATATTTTGTCTTAGATATTCGCATAGTTATGTTATAAAATAACTTCAAAAATTGAACAAAATACTTGACATTGGCCCAATCAACTGTGTTCGACGCACCGAGCCCCCTTCTCCCCCCAACTGACTCCAATAAAGCATACCTCATGCCTCCATCCTCGACCTTTATCCACTCAAATGATGTTTGGTACTTTTGTGCTACATCTAATATCATGTATGTAGAGTTACCTCAAGTCGGAACATCACATACTAAAAGATGAGATCTCAAATTATTTGACTATTACCTTAAACTGGCAGAACCAGTGAAGGGAAGCCCTCACATATCTCACAAAGTTTCAAACTTTAATAATGGAATCATCAACCTCCTTGAACCCCTAAGAAAATATGAGGTTGATGATATGGGCATAACATTGAACACGGTTAAACTAAGTTTTCACGAATAATATCCTTCTTTGCTGTTGTATTTCGCCTGAACTAATCAATGGCAGTGTCATTCGCATTGCAATTTCTTTGAAGCCGATAATCCATCTATTTGCCAATGGATGAACCTTTGTGATTAACACTTTCTTTGAAGTCAATAATTCACTTGTGCAACATCCACTCACTATTAATAAAGTAGGTTGTGATACACATCTAGCCCATATTCTCTATGGAGGTCCATGTATCAATCGTAAATGACACTTTCTGGTTAGTGACGAGAAACATTTCCTTCATCGATGCCTTCTCCTTGGCATGCCTCTTCAAATAATTGTGCATCACAGTATACCGAGAAGGCATTGAAAATTGTGGCTCTAAAGTGTGCACAAATTTACAAAAGCCTAACTTGTCAACCGTGGTAAAAGGCATCTTATTAGTGATGAAAATTTTCGCATCTCTCAACATCTTCTCACTATATTGAGGAATTGATAGCTTCTTAATCTGAGTATCATTAGTGGCCATAGAAGTCTCGTAACTCAAATTCATCTGATTAGTCACCACCGGCCCTTTGTGTATCTTATACTGTTGACAGCCCATAAGATGTGCTAGTAATGTTGATGTAACTTGCTTCTTCAAATGACAATAGCATAGTTGCCCATAGTAGTGGCATCGAGCCTACAGGTTCTCACGATGAAACTTTGGTGAAATGTTCTCATGTCCATGACCTTTTTTTACTAGGTTGTGTTGGTAGATTAGCCTCAGCATTCATCGACTCCTCATCTTCACTAAACATATCAACATCTTGTAGATCTATTAGAACTCGAATACTTGCACACAAGGTAGCTATTTTAGATGAGGGTTTACGGCCCGAAGTACCTGTCGGTGACGTCAATGGTTGTGCGTCATTTTCTTGTAGAGAATCGCGGCAAGATGGTGTAGCATCCATAATTTGCTATGCAAATAATCTGAAATAATTAACAAACAACTGTCATTTAACATGTTTTAAAAATTATTTACAAATTGGAAACACATTGAAAGGGCAAAACATATGTGCTTAGTGTTTATGATTTTAAAAATAAATAAAACACAAAAAATGAACGTACACTCGAGCCATACTCAAAGAAAGGCTCAATTGAACAATTTGTGTGACGTTCGCTCGAGTATTCGAACAACACTCGAGCAAACGTTATTTGGAACAAAAACACTCAATTTTTCTAAAACCTAAATTTCTCAATTTTTAAATTTAACAGCCTAAAAACTGAAATAATTGAAATGAAAATAACAAATCATTGAAATGAACAACAAATCATACACATTCCACAAATTTCAAACCACGATGTGACAATGAAATGATTTTGGAACCCTAAAATTCTACAAAAAAACCGAGTGAGTGCCGAGTGGCTTACAATTTGTTATTAACTCCAGAAGGTGGCTTGTGGCGGCCTTAGGTGACGGCAGACGACGGGGGAGGTGAAGCACATTGTGGAGACAAAGGGAGTTGTAGGTCTATTGTGCAAAAGTGAGGGGGAAGAAGGGGGTCTTGCATTTTGGACCCCCTTCTTCACGAAACGAAGCCGTTCCAAGCAGAACAACATCGTTTAGTTACTTCAGTAAGGGGTCTTGCATTTTGGACCCCCTTCTAAGCGAAACGACATCGATCGTTCTTCTCGAAGTGGAATGACGTTGTTTTGATTATGTGATTTAAAAAAATATATGTCGGAGTTCGGAACCCATATGGGCTCCAACTCCAAATTCTGAAAACTTTAACTCCGTTGGAGTTAGAGCCTTGTCGGAATTCGACCGGAGTTAGAAATTCGAAGCTTTTGCTCACCCCTACCCAAGAGTCCAAGGCCCTCATTTTTCCGTAACACATCAATCTCCTTCAACAGGCGTTCTTTGCTCAGCCAATCACCAAAGGAGAGGTAGCATAACGGCTTTTGCCACATTTAGTCCTATCTCTATGACTCCGATGAGCAGGATGGGTGAAAATGGTGGAACGTTATTTCACCTTTCGTTGTTGGCACAACTGGTGGAATTGTATAATAATATATTATACAACTAGAACTATTCATTTAATATATTATCTTATGTATTAAATAATTTAATTTATTACATTTATGATCTTAAGCATTATTTTTTAAAAATTTATAACTACAAGTTATTTTTATAAAAGGTTACACAAGGAGAGTTTTGTATCAAAATTATTCAAATTTAAATGTTTTTTATTATTCAAAAGATAATATTTAGAATTTTTTTTTTTAAAAAATGAGCTCGAGCTCAAGTCGTTTGTTTATTTTGTCTAGCCCGGGCTATTAATTCGAAAAACTTTAATGTTAACGAGCGAGTTCAAACAAAAATATTATATTTTTATTAGAGTTCAAGCCACATCCAAGGCTACAAAAGAAACCATGAATGAAAAGCTCATCTTAATGTTAAGATATAAAATAACTAATAAAATCTACATATTTCCATTTTGATTTCACATGGTATCAGAGCAAAGATTCTAANCGTTATATCTAAGATTAATCATACTTGTTAATACAGTTTTGGAAGCAAATGGCGTAATATCGAGATTGAGTGTATGTGGGCTAAAAAAATAGGAAAGTGTACTCTTCCAGCTCGCTGGCTTCAGCTGGTAAACTAATAAAATCTACATATTCCCATAAGTTTAAGTTTATGGGACAAGTAATGATTTCACCTGGTATCAGAGCAGAGGTTCTAAGTTCGAATCCTGAGCAGAGGTTCTAAGTTCGAATCCTGACTCTACTCTCTATCATATTTAATTAAATATTCCACTTGTTGAGTCATTTATTGAAAGACAGTCTGTCTCACATGAGAGGGTAGTGTTAAGATATAAAATAAATAATAAAATTCATATCTTTTCACAAGTTTAAATTTTTTAGACAAGTGATAATTTCATGCCGGATTCCTTGTATCTCTCTCATGTCTTGCTAAGACAGGATTTCCTTTAGATGTACCATAACGTACTATTCAGTGAACATGCCCAGAGATCAGAACTCCTTGTAATTTAAAAGGATTCAAGAACTTGAGTTGCACTGGCTTGATAAAGAGGGGATTTTAGGACAACAATGCTCATGTTCTGCATGAATTTTGTAGCCTTTACACCAGAGGACTTTCATCTTGAAGCCATAAATGGCTGAGTTTCCTACATATAAAGTCTGCACTTTTAACTTATCATCATACCTGGATGAGTTCGGAGACAATTCCCAAACAATCAAGGTTGGAAGTAGTTGAAGTGTGAGATTTAAAAATAAAAATAAAAATAAAAATAAAATAAAATAAAAAGATGATTTGATGACTCCACATTTTGCAAACACCGATTGCATCAAGATATAAGAAAAATGAGTATTACTATATACAGTCGTGGAGTACTATGTAAATACCGCACAATCTTTTTGAAAAAGAGTGCGATATGTCCACTATTTAAAAAATTATTTTTTTTAATGTAAGTTTCATATTTACTCACTTTTTAAAAGGAATTGTGCATTGCTTTCACACTCCACAACTGCAAATATCATTTCTCTTACAGATTTTCCCCACAAGGATACTGATTTTCAAGGAAAAAATTGGATTTGAGACAAACCTGCCCATGAAAAAACAGGAGAATGAGTTCTGAAAAATCCCAGGCATACATTGTAGAAAACATTCCATCATTTGAGTGATTCCACACTCTTATATCCCAGGCATACTGATTGTCACTTGATGGGAAACTTAAGCACTTCGATAGCAACTAATTTAGAAGAGTCCCAACTAAACAACGAGTGTTCCTTGTCTTTGATGGCCTCAAGTCCTTTCCTCTCCCTTAGCGCACACTTTTTCCTAACAAGAACAAACCTGGCATAGCTGTAAAGTAGGATTCACAACAGAAAAATCTTTACTTGATAAGGACCCATTACCTATCCAATTGTCACACCAAAAACTGATAGCGCCACTTCTAACATTCCATGGAAAATAGCAACATATTGACCTCAAAATAACTTAGTCATAAGAAATAGATTGAATAGCATCAACCCTTGAGCTCTCTTTTTAAGTACCTTTTGCCTAAAAGATTGGACAAAGAAGAGTTCCCTGTAATTACTGTCCAAGCTTGCCAACTTAGACTGGAGGGCTTGCAAAGAATATGGCTGCCTAAGCCTCCCTCTTGGTTTGATGATCTAGAATGCTAGCTTTAGCCATGAAACCCATTTCTGTTTTAGCAACCTTCAAAATCACCTCAGAAGAAGTCCGCAAAGGCTTTGTACAGCTTGTGATCAATCATTTTTTGTTTTAGGTGGAGATAATATCGAGACATTTTAGCAAAGTAAGTTGTCCTTGCAGCCAATCACATTGAATGAATATTCTTTGCGTCCATTATATTCATTTCTTCCAACGATCCGGCTTCGTTGAATAAGGCTCCAATTGGATATTGAACTCATGAGTTGAAATGAGTTGAGTTCTTATAAATAGTAGTGAGTTTAGATTATAGAGTGAGTTTTGTGCGGCCCATCTAAGATGAGTTTAGATATGTTTAGATGTTAAGATGAATTTATATGTATTTATGGAAAGTTAAAAAATGTCATGGGTCCTACGTGTAAAGAGGTTTTGAGTTAAGTTAAATGATATTTAATGATTTGGAAGTTGGGTGTTTAGATATTAGACTCAACTTAAAATTAAATTGAACTGAGTTGATATATCTTAGTATCTTCCAACATTCAAACGAGACCTAAGTTGTGATAGAAACTTTGATAATGGTCAAGGAAACAACATTTACACATAAAGTAATTTGTAAGGTAAAACTAGATCATAAGTTAAGTACTTGACAACCATGTATGTGTTTATCTAAGAAACCTTATATATTGTAAACAGTAAACATACTTTTTAGTATTGATTAGAATTAAGCTCCAAAATTGTTGGGATAAAATTAATAGATCCCATGGGTATTAGTCCAGCCCATTGGTATATAAAGGGCCACTAGTAGAAGAGAGGAAGAGAGAGAGGAATCAGAGAGGGGCTGCCATGCACATGGTAAGAGGAATAAAGCTCATGATCCGACATGTAAATGGGGAAAGCGACTTAAAAAAGTAGGTTATATATAGCTAAAAAGGTGAGAAGATACATAAAGCAAGGGACATAACTTCAAGGAGAAGAAACATGCAAGATGGATAAAAGGGAAAGAACTTCTTGACTTTAGGCTCCCTCTCTCTACCTCCTTCTGCACAACGAGGAGCTGAGGTACTGTCATCTTCAACCTCTCCTCAATCTTCATTTCTATTACCATATTAAGAGCAAAGAGAGTCACGAGAGATCGTAAAATCATCAAATAAAATGAATTTCACCCTCAAAAGACTCATAGACGTATGTTTTAGTGCTGAACTATTTAAATTTAGGTATGTCCCTTTAGTTATATTTTATGCACTTTAGTCTTTATTTACTGTTTGAGTCATGGATGAGCATCCAAGCATTGCATCACCATCCAAGCACCACCGTGGGCCATCCAATCCAATCTTGCTATTGCCTTTCGGCATTGAAGAAAAATTGCATCAACAACTAGCGCCGTTTTGTGAAATGAAATGTCTAATGACAAAAAAATAAATAAATAAAAATAAAAAGAAAATAAAAAAAGAGATCTCTTGATCAAAGTAATAAGTCCTCTGCTAAAACTTTTCATTTTGTTTATGCTATTTAAGTTCAAATTACACGCCATACACAACGTGGATAAAGCTGGTGCATGACAGTATGCACCCCATGCATGCCAATTACGTGTCAACCAAGCAATTAATTTGGATTGAGAAATCATTTCAACTCATCTCATCTAATAATTACAACTTTCTTAAATTCCTAAATAAAATAATAAAAAAATTCAACTATTTCAAATTTCAAAATAAAAATATTATCAAGAAATAATATTCTAATAATATTTTATTCAACTTTCATATCATATCATCTCAACTCAACTCACTATCCAAATCTCCTAAATATATAGCTAGTATTTTGAAACACACCTAGCAAGTTGAGCGTCCTTGACATTTTGAGGAACATACTCCCCAAGTTAAACGTCGAGATGATATGCTTGAGAGGACTTACCTATATATATTCTCATGGTGGTAAGACTTGCAGACGAGTAATTTGTCTATATGCATGCATGGCTTCCTATCCTGAAACTCCAATGGCTTCCTTATCAAAATTTCAACGTTGAGAACTTTGTGCGACTTTAGAACTAGTCTAGGAGATCAGTACTGATCTCTTTGATCACACAAATACTGGCCAAAAGTCTATAAGAGCACTTAAAAACTCATAGAAAACATAGAGTTCAACTGATATATATGACCTTCTCTTTGGTTTAATTTTCCTCGGCGAGATTCATATATAGAATCCCTTCAAATAAACTAAGAAACAAATTGAACGACTTGGAGACTATTTTGGATGATCATTTAAATAAATTAAGAAAATCCTATATATTTTTTATGATCATTTTCTCTCAAACTGTACGTACGTGTAGGCTATCGTATGTTAAAATTTTATGATCATTGTTCGAAGTACCACAAGTATCGATTGCTTTGTAAGGTCAATTTTTTTATTCGACTCAACTGGGTTTGAATTCAGTCCTACTAATTTGTTATTAAACCAAAGTCTGTTAACATAAGTACCCATTATGTTAAAGTTCCTCTTAACTTTTGCTATACTTAACCTATAAATCCATATGTGCCCATAAAGGCAAGAGGTGTTTGATGTATTTTCTTAAAATTTTTGAACTTCTATGAAGAATTTTAAAATTAAGTTTTATGAAATGAAAAATGATAGTTACAGTCGTGACTCGTGAGTGTGTAAGCGTTGTGCAATCATTTTAAAAAAAAATGAATAAACATGAAACCTACATGAAAAATTAATTAATTAATTTTTAATAGTAAATCTCATTCTTTTTCAAAGCGACTACATGACGTTTAAGTACTCCGGCCACGATTGTATATAACATTACTCTATTATAAAAGCAATGAAACTATTAAATAACTCCTTTTTAAACTTATGTTTGAGATTTTTTTTTTATTGGAATTTGAAAAAATGATGAGACCCATTAGAAATATGTTTGGAAATAGATTTTTTGCAAGAGCTTTTAGAGTTTTCTAAAAAGTTCCTTTTTTTTTTTTTTTATTTTTTTTTTATTTTTTTTTTAACTCAACTCGTTCATTAAATGACTCGTTGATGAACCCAAGATCATAATCAATTAATAAATAAAACTCAAGCGGACTCGTATAAGTTTGTATATATTTATTATTATTATTATTTTAGTAATATCTATATATATGATAAAAATATTCTAAGTATCTAAAAAAGATAAAAGGAAATTACGTTTCTAATACACATGTTATTTGTAATCATTATGAATTATGTATAAACTTTATAATTAGCAAAATGTTGAAGTTTGTGTGTCTTAAGGTTTGTATAAAATACAAAATGAATAATCTGTCTTGTCAAGATGCAACTCGTATAACTCCCTCGATGTTAAATAAGTTAGCCGTGAACTTAAAATACAATTAAGTGATAAGTTTGAACTCGACTCGCATTTGAGTGACAATTAATTCGCTCGAACTCGACTCGTTTACACCCTTCACCATCATAACCCATGTCTTCCATGCTTCTTAGCATACCAATATACCATGCCTTTGAGAATCCGGTTGTACATTGCAGGGCATGAGGAACCTGAACTGTTCAGATTAGTGGCACGTCCTGAAAAATTTGCAATGGGTATAGGATTCTCACCTTTTCAACATTATCACTGATTCAAAACTGTAACAAGCTATCGCTCGCCGTCTAGATAGTGAGAAACAAAAACCAAAAAATGACATGCAACTAATGCATGAGGAAGTTCTTCAAATCAATAAACTAAACCAGTACAGTGAATCTTATAGCATACAACAATGGGCAGAAGGCTTCTTCCTACCCTCATGCTCCTACCACATCTAGATTTTTTTTTTCTTTTAATTAGTAATTTCATTTCTTGACTCTCCAGTCTGAAGCAAAATTGATACTTCCCATTTTACACCTTTTGTTATCTGGACATTTCCTTCTGTTCCTAATTGTCCAACTCGAGGTTCCATAATTAATGTTGAATTCATGAAACCGTCACAAGAGCTGCTTTGTACTCAGGGATTCAGATATGATTCCCAACCATCGTTTTCCAGCTTCTCTGCTTTTTTCAAGACATCATTCTTTGTATCTTCTTGATACTGACTCATTCTGCAAACAATATTAATCCCAGATCAGCAAATGCAGGACATGTCAGATAAATATTTTTTTTGTTCTTTCTTAGTTTCGTACTTGACACAAACTATAAATTATTTCTAACCAGAGAGAGAGAGAGAGAGAGAGCTCAACCTTGCCAGTAGGTCAACATCTTTAATCCCCAACATCCTTACAGCAAGCAAACCTGCATTGGTAGCATTGTTTATTGCGACTGTTGCAACTGGGACGCCTCTTGGCATCTGCATTATCATCAAAAGAGGAAAAAAAAAATTTTTTTACAACGAATTTTTGGAAATCAGATCTAAAAAGAAAACAAAATGTAAATACATGCAAAGGGGAAAGGAAACCAGACGAAGAGATATATTTTCTCTTAGGCTCCATAGTCTGTCAATTTTGTGAGGCTATGAAAGTGTCATCATTTAGGCACCGATATTTTGCATCTAATAAAACATCGTTTAAAAACATCACTTCCATCCGCTTGCCTAAATTCTAGGAGTACGATAAATTAAGAGTGGCAATATGTGACATGACCCATTAACCCAACACAAACAAAATACAAAATTAGTGGATTTGAGTTTGATATAAATGAGTTCGAGTCAAAATAGATTAACCCGTAAAGACACGATTAATAAACGAGTCAATCCACTTAATCCAAAATCAATCCACAATAACTCACTTAAATTTTATTTCAAAATTATAATTATATCCTCTTAACCCTAAAAACTAAAAAACCCTAACCTATCACTTATCACTCATCTCTCATTGTCTTATGCCACCCCCACTCCCCAATATGCTCATGTTTTTATTTTTTGGGATTGTAATATGAACCTATGCTCATATTTTTTGTTGTTGGGCTTGTAATATTAGTTTTATAATAGGTTAAAATATGAAAAATATTAATATTTTTTGTTACTATGTAGTCTTATTGTTTGTTTTAGAGATATAGTAGTTACTAATAAATATATATCTTAACTTTTATGTGAAATTATGTTAATTAAATTAAATGGATTATGCAGGTCAATTCAATCCATTTACATAAAACAGGGTCAAATTGGCCATCTCGTCCTTACCCATTTCTAATTAATTATTGAATGGGTCAAAACGAGTCGTATCGTATCACCTGTTATTTAAATGGGTCGTGTTATGGTTTGAAAATCTGACCCATTTAGCTTAACAGGTCATATTTAAGTTGGCTTATATAGTCGAATGTCTATGACTTGAAACGACATGAACACGACCCACGAACACGAATTGCCACCCTTGTAATTCATAGTAACCATCGCATAATCATATTAAGGCAGCTTATAGAAAAATAAAAACAAATCATTTTCCTCATATAAACTGGACAAATAAATTAATCAAAGAAAAACAGCTAAAAGATTTGCCCCGTTTGTGAAAGTATTTCATATCATCTCATATCCTCATTACAACTTTCCCAAATTTCCCTACAAAATATAATAAATAATTCAATTTTTTCAAATCCCAAAACAATAATAATATTAAAAAATAATATTTTATTCAACTTTTTGCTTTTATATCAACTCACTATCCAAATGGCACCTTAGAAAAACAACAAAGATTGTATTTATAGGTAGGGCTACACCTCGGCCCGCCCAAAGATGTTTGGGTCCGACACGACCACGTCCATTCTGGTCGGGTTAAAAATGTCGGGTTAATGAATGGAATTTGCTCAGAGAAACTAACCCCATCTCATACTTCCCAAACCACTTCATCTGAACACTTTACCTTCAACCCTTCTCATTCGAAGCCTTCATTGCCTGTGAGAGAAACCTCATGGCCATGGAAGAGCGGGCCCCATGACTTTAACTAGTGGATGTACTCCCTTCCCTCCACGTCATTGTGCTCGTGGTGAAACCTGGTTCCCTCATGGCCGAATTTGGCCCACCTCGCCGATATCTGACACACCCTTCCTGAGGCAATGGACGATTTGAGTTTGAATACTTCTCGTCGGACAAGATCATTTCGTCTCCATGCGTTACACATGGCCCAACGCACGGAACAAGCCACCCTAGGGTTAACATTGGTAATTTTTGTGGTCTCGATACGTGCATCTCACACGAATTAATTTGTTCTCTATCGTTGCAACCCCCCCCCCCCCCCTTTCTTTTCCCCCTGGATTTTGGAAATTAATTTTTATTTGGGTTGTTGAAAACTAATTGCAGGGTAGGAATCAGGTGAGGGAAAGGTGAAGAAAACAGTCTTCGGTTCATTGACGATGGCATCATTCTAGATTGGATCTAACAAGATACGGGAATGGCAGAGTGCAAACAAGAATAAGGTAATGGTAACTGTGAAGACGAGCTTGGCCATTTTGTGGTGATCAGACATAATGATGGAGAAGGTGGCTTTGGGAGGAGTCTTGACTGCGCACAAAAGACGGGTGGTCGGGTTTGACCGATATTAGGTGAAATAAACCTAGTATTTGGTTTGACTTTTTGAACCCGACTTTAGTCGGGTGGGCCCATGTCGGGCCTTTTGGATTGATCGGGCCAAGCCCTTTTATGCACAGGCCTATTTATAGGATATGCGATCTTTACAAACTTCACAATACCATAAATGTGATAATTAAGTTAGAAAATCATATACTAGCATACTAACCAAAAATATGGTATTACCTGGACAATGGATAGAAGCGAATCAAGTCCATCCAATGCAGAAGCACGCACAGGGACACCAATAACAGGCAAGGGAGTGAGTGCAGCCACCATACCTTCAAGTCATGCCAGGGTTTGATTAATGTCAGTGAGACCTGTGATGCATTACAACACTAAAGATGGAGCATAGCTAAGATATAACTTGCCTGGCAAGTGGGCTGCACCACCAGCACCAGCAATTATAACCTGAATGCCTCGCTGCCAAGCAGACGAGGCATAAGAAAACATCACTTCAGGGGTTCGGTGAGCTGAAACTATTTTCACCTGCAAATAATAAGAATTGTCAGGTAGAATTTGAATATAAAAGCAACGCAATCAATGGCACAAGAATTTCAAAAAAGTCAATGGAATTCACCAGAAGTTAACCTCATAAGGCACAGCAAACATATTCAAAATCGTTGCAGCATCTTTCATAACAGGAAGATCTGAATCAGAGCCCATAATGATCCCAACATGTGGTGTTACTGCACTCAGAATGGGAGCAACATTAACACAATTTGCATGTGACTGTGTCACATCTAAATCAGAACATATTCGGGATATAAACTTTGAAGGAAAGTAAAATGCTTGCAACTATAAGAATCCATGACTCCCTAAGAAAATTTTATGGTAATCTCCCTCCCACCTATAACTTTTCCACCGCAATATGTATAACCACAGAGCCTATTGCCTGAAAATTTATAGTGGTATTAGATAATTATTGCAGAAATTACCTAATTTCCACATTATTCCTTCTTTTCTATTGAATTGATCATAATCACAACCTACATTCCATAAAATTGTGCACACATATTTTCTCCCATTCAACATATTTAATCAAACCAATCAACTCAATGCAGATTTTTTTTATGAAATTTCAATTTTTATTTGGATAACAAATTTAAATTTTTTTATAGGTACATTTACAAAAAAAATTGCATCAGACATGATGAACAAAAACTACTGACCCTTCTAGACAAACTTACTTTTAAATCCACCAGCATCATGTCATTCAGTAGGTAAATATAAGGACAGTCTAGAGCAACTAACCTGCAGATGGATAACTGGAGCTTTCTTCCTCCAGCATTGCTTTTAATTGTTCTTCCACTTCACCCAAGGAAGAGCCAACAATGGTGACATGGCCCATCTTCCGCTGTTTTCGCATTTCTGCCAAGTCATTAAGTAAGTGCAAGTGAGTTTTCAAGTGGGGAGAGAGAGAGAGAGAGAGAGAGAGAGAGAGAGAGAGAGAGAGAGCTTGCAGAATCCAACCTGGCTTATCATACCAATGAACAGTAGCCCTTGGAATACTCAAAGCCCTTCTGATCAGTTGGTGAGCTAAAACAAACCCAGACTCACCCTGAAATTTTAAAAAATTGGCCCAATAATCAACATCCTACCATTTGCATATCTTCTGAAGCTGTGTTTATTTCAATATAAAGCATTCGTATTGAAAAAACATTATCAGTGAAAAATTACCCAGTTACCATTGTTTGATTCAGAATGGGCTGGACTAACATGGCAGAGATGACCTTGAGAGAGAAGTTTTAAATGGTGGAAAATGCTTTATGCTTTGAAAAAGCATTAAAAAAATTCCACTTTAAAAAGACGTACAATATTTTCTTCTCATTTTGCTAGTTTTCCATTGAACAGGTAAAATTTTTTTTGTTGCTAAAGATTTTCAATGCACTAAACTCCATTTTGCGAGATACATTAACATTGGCACAAGCACACCCCCAAACATTATTCTTAGTGATAACTGTCAAGCATTTTGTTCAATATCCAATAGACATACACATATAAAAACACATATAATTTATCAACTAAAACAAGGTTTCCAAGATAAAACAAATGGCAAATGTGTAGTTTGCATCTTGAAGATTTAAGCATCCTCTTAGTTTCTTCATTCAGAATTACAAGCGTAGACTTCATCCTATAAACTTGGTGCAACTTCAAGAAAATTCTAACATAAAATTGTCACTAGAAGTATGTTACAGAATATGTTATCAACCCCATGATTCACCTTTTTGAAAAACGGACTTTATTTTCCAACTTTTTCTCCATATAAATAAATGACTTCATATAATCATCACAGGTACATAGCCCACCCCCTCCTCTCTTTCTAATGCAAATCCAAAGTAAAAAGGGGAAGAAAATGGAAAATGGGATTATAATAGAAAAACGAACTTAACCTCATCTTCGCCTAGTATATTGTACATGATGGCAGCAGGAGACTTCATTGATGGATCACCAAGTGGAAGACCAGCAACAGCCCGCAAATGTTGTTCATATTGTGAGGTGTAGCAAGACTCAATTGTGTGATGACCACTATTGTGTGGTCTAGGAGCCACTTCATTTAACAGAATCTGTCAAGAGTTTAGAACATGTATAATTTGTCAAAAGTAGCAAATTGCAGAAACAAGGGATAAAATAAACATTTTTTTTCTAGAGAAAAAGGAAGCAAAATGCACTTCAACAAATTTTCTTTTTATAAGTACATTTCAATAAAAACTATGTACGTCAATGAATACACAACCTGACCATCCCCAGTCAAAAACAGTTCAACTGCAAAAACACCAGCACCTTCTAATGAACTCACGGCTTTGTAGGCGACATCCATAGCTCGGTTTCTGATCTCCCATGTCACATTAGCAGGTGCTTTGACTATGTGACAAATATTTTCCCTGCAAGATATGAAAGATCCCCACTGAAATATGAACAGTGCAAAGTTAACCTGTATTGCCACCAGGTGAAAGCTCCTCAAATACTTTTAACATAGATATATGGCAAAGTAAACATTGAATACAAATCTTACCTGTGAATGGTCTCAACAACGGGATAGCACAAGATGGAATCATCTCTTTCTCTTGCCACAATGACAGCCAACTCCTATAATCATTCACAAAAAACAATAAGAGAAAATCCATAAGATGCTATCTTTCCAACTTTTTAAAGCAAAGTGAAGAATTAATATTTAAAAAAGTACTTTTATGTGAAAATACCAAAAAAGAAATGCCAAAGAAATACCATAACGAACATGGGAAAGCATAAAATGAATAAAGTCTAAACATTGGATTCCAAATCTATGCTCTTCACATAAAAAACAACTTCAAAGTAAAGAAATGATCTAATAATAGTAATGACAAAAGCTGCAGCAAGATAAATATGATTAACAAAATGGAATGCAAGTAATCAGACTTTTGTAAAAACCTTAAGATTGTATAAATGCAATGAAGTAACCCCCTAGGGGTTGGCTCAATTGGTAAAGGCCTTCGGCTTGGGGGTATGCTCCTTCTAGGTTTAAAAGGTTCAAATCCCCATGGGTGCAAACAACCTCTAGGGGTCATCAGACGGGAGGATTTTCCTCTTGAATTACCCCAAGTGCACTTATGGGAAACTCCTTGCCAATGGCCTGTGCACACCCGGGACTAGTCGGGATGCTATTCCCAGACACCAATTGCCAATCAAAAAATAAATAAATGCAATGAAGTATGAATGCTTAGAATTCAGAATAGATGGGAGTAAAAGGCTAAAGAAATTAACTAAAAAGCTATGTGGTAAATGGACAGTATTACTTCATTACATTCTTTAGAAGACATAGCTTTGGAGGCCACAATATCAATTAATTACCTAGAAGGTTTCAAAAAGAGATTTCAGGATTAGCAACTTGTGTCTTTTTTTTTTTTTAAATAATTTGCTAAATAGAAGTGGCTAGAGAACTTGTTTTCAATTTCACAAGCATCTCCATTGCTACTGAAGTATGCTAGCAAGCAGTTGATGCATGTGGGATCACACACCCTACACTGTCAAAAGAAAAATTGGAAGCTCACTGCTTCCCTACAAAATAGATGGTTATATCTATTCATGCCCCAGTATCATGCAAGTGAACCAGGCATGCGTAGTTGTAGAATTTGAAAAGGTGAATCACTTCAAAGAAAACTTGCAAGTTATTATTTTGGAAGGAAAATTAGTTTGCAAATAAATCTTATATGTCTCGCCCAAAGTTTGGAACATGTGTTTCACATTGCAGCATCCATAAAAATTAAATTAAATAAAAATGCAAATTATAAAAGCAAAATAAATTGTATATGTTCATTAACCTTTACAAAGGGCGCCCACTTCTCAACATATAAACCACGATCAAATCCTCCAAGAGCTGCAAAAATCAAGAAGTTCAAAGGAAATATAAGTATCCACCAATACAAATTTAAAAAACAGAAACATTGGTTCATGAAACTAAGAGGTTGTACATACATAGCTCTACACGACAATAATGTTCAATACAATAGGAAAAATAACGATCACGAACCATCTAAGGGTAGCAATGTTTCCATCTGATAGAAACAATCTACGATAAAGAAAGGCTTTCAACATACCAGAATCAGCACGCTGGAAACAGTCATTTAAGGTCTCAAAACCAGGTCACACTGATTTTGTTCAACCCATTTTGTCTCCATTTGGAGCCCAAAATACCCAACTTAAGGGTGCATAAAGTAAGGGGTTTTATCTCTACAAACCCTGTAAATTTATGCCCTCTCTTTAATTGACCAGGCCCAGAAAGATTACACATAATGTGATGGGGACAAATGCAAGCCTCTTCCCTCTGCATTCTTCCACAAGTATCTGAGGTATAAAACCAGTTGATAAACTGAACACCTTTTTGGAAACGTACTAAATATAGAAAGGCCAATTAAACCTAACATAAGAGAGTCATCATCACCAGACCAAATTTCCTAATCCCAATAGTGTTGATTTTTTTTTAAGTGAACTCCTTTCTGAACCTTATAAAATTAATTACACAAAAAATATATGAAAAAATCCCTGTTTGAATGACGCATATCTTTTTAGCTGTCATCTACCAGAAATGGTAAGACATCAGCATTTATATTTGAAAGAGAAAAGAAGGCATAGCAAAAGTCCTTTTTTTCCAGATTTATTCTGATTTCATAGCCCATGTCCTCAGTGCCTCCTACACATGAAAGCACTATCTACTTTATGACTCAGTCTCCTCTGAGCAAACTGAAATCAGGAATCATATTGTACAGTATTATAGGCATATATTTTCAGGGCAACTAGCTTGGAGGCCCATAATACTGTACAATATAATTTGAAAGAGGTTGACCTCCTTGCTTTTCTCATGTTACAATCCTCTTCATTCTGAGCCCCCTTTCTTCTCAGTCCAATAAATTGCTGGGATGTACTAAAGAAGACATCGTAAGTAGGGCTATCGAGAAGATCATTTCACAACCTCAAAATGCATTTGTCAGAGATGAATAAATTATGGACCCTGTGCATATTGCTAATGAATGTTTGGATCATACACTTTGCTCAGGTAAGCCAGGGGTACTCTACAAATTATATATTGAGAAGGCATATGATCATGTTAATTGGGAGTTTCTGTATTATTTGCTTGAGACGTAGTTTTGGGGACAAGATGACGATCTTGGATGGCACATTTTATCTCTATGCAGGCTTTTCTCTATTGATGAATGATACTCCTGTTAGCTTCTTTTTATTTTTATAAGTACAAATATTATATTAATAAAAATAGGCCTAGCCCAAGTATACAGGGGGATAAAAGAGTTAACACCTAGTTACTAGGAAGAAATAGAAACAAGAAAATCATGAAAGTATAGGCCATTGAAATCTACAGCTTTAGCCCAAAGGAATAAAATTTTAACAAAGAAGAATCTAATCTTGACGCCGGACAAAACGGGCAAATCTATTGGCTTCTCTGTGTTTATCATTTGCTAAAACTAGCAATCAAAATTAATCTCAATTCTGTCCAGCATCAAATCTCCTCCAATGAACACTCCTTATTGTCCAAAAGTCTGGTCATTTCTTTCTTTCCATAGGCACCATAGAATATATATATATATAGGAACCATCTTCCACACAGCTGAGATTTGTGGAATACCACCCAGATTCTTCCAGCTGGCCAGAAGCTCAACCATAGCCAGCAGGCATAACTCAGGCTAACTCCAATCTTCTGAAGATATTATCCCATAATGCCCTGGCTAACGCCTTGATGATTCTAGTGTGTCGAGCAAAAACCCTCCAACCTCTTCTAATATGCTTCCAAACTCCCACTCTATAAACCCGTAACGCCCTAATGGAAGGTCCAAACCACATAGCCTATACTCTCTAAAACGACTAGTCAATGATACTATTAGAGCCCCATTAAAACCTTATAAAGAGTAAGAATTTCTCATTTCCGAGCAATGTGAGATCTCATTCACCACCTACCCTTATCCTTATCATATGGGGTATCACAAACCACAAGACCTATACTCTAAAAGGACTAGTCAATGATATAATTAAAGGCCCGTTAGAACCTTATAAAGAGCAATAACTTCTCATTTCCTAAGCAATGTGGGATCTCATTCACCACCTACCCTTATTTTTATCATATGAGGTATCACAAAACCCCTTGTACCTCCATAGTGCTTCCCCTCCCCCCCTCCCCCCTCCAACAAAAAAAAAATATATATACTGCTATATTGGACTGCTATTCTTCAAAATTGAGAACCTTGCTGTAGAGATTCTAAGAGCACCATCTTTCTCCAAATCTACACCTCCCAAACAAGCATAGTAGGAAGTCCCAGATAGCGTGATCATAAGTCTTCTCCATATACAGCTTGCATAAATGTGTGGATCAACAGATTTTAATCTACTGTCTAAACATTCATTAGCTATTAGTACTAGATCCAATATTTGACTTAGGCCTGGGCAGCGGGGCATCGCCACCCACCAACCATCCAGCCTCCACCTGGCTAGGACAAGGGCCCCCACCCACAAATGGAAGGCATTTGGAGGGATGCCCGCTCATAGCTAGGGGCGGGGTGGGGCCGGGCCGGGCCCGGGCTGAGCCCAAGCCTGCCCAACCCATATATATGTATATCTATAGATATACATATATGTTAAAAAACAATTTCTTCAGTAAAACGACGTCGTCTCAGGGTTAGGTTTTGTCTAAAACTTAACCCTCCCTCTACAGTATCTCTCTCTCTTTCCTTTAAGTCAAGGCTGGCTCTTCTATTAGGCAATTGCCTAAGGCCCTAGTGGAAGAAGGCCCAAAAAAAATTCTCAGTAAAATTAATTAAAAAGAATAAAAGACCTAATTAAAAAAAATAATTTAACTCAATGAGGAAACATCAAAAGTATCAAATAGATATTATGTCATTCCTAGTTTTAAAAGTATCTCCATGTAATAATTATCTCCGTACTCTCCTTATAAAAATACACTTCTCCTTTGTCATTATTAGTTTAATATATAATGTGAAAATTATAAATAGCAAAAATCTAATTTTCGAGTGTTCATAAAAAGCTTTCGTATTATCCTTTGAAGAGGCAAGGACCAAATTTTTCCCAATTACGTAGATTGTTTATAGAATTTTATTGAAAATAATGATTATAATTGCTTCTAAGGCCCCGTTTGGATTTGAAAAGCGTTTCATCTCATCTTATCTCATCATTACAACTTTTCCAAATTCCCGCACAAAATATAATAAACAATTCAACTTTTTTAAATCTCAAAACAATAATAATATTAAAAAATAATATTCTGACAATATTTTATTCAATTTTCATCTAAAACCATCTCATCTCATCTCATCTCTGAATCTAAACTAACCCTAAGAGTCTAAAGCACATCTTGCAAAATTAAATTAGATCAAATCCTCTCTAAATTGATAATTTTCTAACAAATATTAAATCAGTTATTAGTTGAGAAGGTGATATAAAATTCCAATCACTAATTTACTTTGCAAAAAGATAGGAATTATTTGTAAATGAAAAGGTAATGTAAAAATTAAATTTAAAATTATTTTATTTTAATTTATTTTTTAAAAAAGAAAAAAGCCTCGCTCAAAATTTCCGCCTTAGGCCCTACAACATATTGAGCCGGCCCTGCTCTCAGTCTCTCTTCCTCTCACCCAAATCCTCATGACCCCACCATCTGTCGCACTCTTTCTCTCTTTCACTACCAGAGTTTGGTATTGGATTTTGATTTTTTTTTTTTTTTTTTTTTCCGGTTGGTATTGGGCATTGGTTTAGGCGGGGTGGGCAGACAGCCATGGGGGCCAATCTGCCCCCAGCACCTAGATGGGGGGCACCTACCCACGAGAGGTGGTGCCAAGGTTTGGTGGAAAAGATCAAGGTGGCCCCCATCCAAGGGGTGCAGGTAGCACCCCTAATTTGCCTTCCCCTTACAAATGCATTTTGGATTCTCAAAACAATCCTCCCCCAAGGTGGTTTGCTAGAACCTTGGAAATAATCTTATAGACTCCATTCACGAGGCCGAAAATCCTTAATATTCAAAGCCCCCACCTACTTGGGAATAAGCGCAATAAAAAATTTTCTCAAACTTCCCAAATGAGAAAAATTCCTGGAAAACCTTCATCAAATCATGCTCACCAATTCCCAACAAGATTGGAGAAAACCCATACAGAAATAGTCTGGACTAGGTGCTTTGTCTTTGACCATCCTTTTCACCACTTTATGAACCTCTATCTCATTGAAGGGCCTCTTTAGCCAGGAAACACTCTGTTGCTCAATGGTCTCAAAAGCTAGACCATCAAGCTTTGGCCTCGACACCACCTACTTGGAAAGAACCTATTCAAAACCAGCAACATGCTCCTTAATCACTGGAAACTCTGTGGAAATAACTCCATCGATGTTCAACATTTCAATGGTGTTAGTCCTATGTGAGTTGGCCACTCTATGGCAAACTTCATACTTCAATCTCCTTTCAACCATAGTGCCCAAGATTTTTGACGCCATGAAATCTCCTCCAATAAGGTAACCCTCTCAATTTCTGAAACAGTCTGTCTTCCAAGAGAGTTCCTCCATAGATAGTGCCCAACCCTCCTATGCCCTCTCTACCTCATGTAGCTCCTCCAATAGAGACTTCTTCCAATCGCCTATATCTCCAAAAGATTGTGCATTCCATATCTATGAATCTTTTTTCTAAAGCTTTCAGCTTACCTACAAAAATGAAACTTGGAGTGCCATGGATCTTAAAGGAAGACCACCATTGCTTAACCCTTTCCATAAAACCTTCAGTTCTTAGTCACATATTCTCAAACTTTAAGTACCTACGCCCTTCGGGAACACCTCCACAATCCAACAAGATAGGAAAATTATCCAAATAGAGGCGAGTTAATCTTTTCTAACATAACTCCGGAAAATGAGTTTTCCCAATCCAAGGAGACAATCTGTCCAATCTAGATCACGTTTGATTGTTCGACCACGTGTATGCTCCACCCATAAGAGGAATATCCACCAAACCCAAATCAAATATAAACTCCGAGAAATCCATCATTGCAGGCCAGAGCCTACTCTCTCCCGATCTTTCACTTGGGAATCTTATAACATTAAAATCACCACCTATGCACCATGGCATGTCCCACCAACAATGCAACCCAGCAATCTCCTCCAATAAAAGACTTCTTCTGCTGTCTAAATTTGGCCCATTAATTCCCACAAAAAATTATCTTCCACATTCTTAAAGGAGCATGCCGATGTATACTCCCCAATGTACTCCTCAATCTTATCCACTACCCTTTGATCTCACATAACTAAAACTCCACTTGAGGCCCCAAGAGATGCAAGATAAACCCAGTCAACATATGGACAGTTCCACAAGTTACGAACGACGCTTCATGAAACAATTCCCATCTTAGTTTCTTGCAAACAATTTATAAACAATATCCGCCTTCCACTTGCAAAGCAAGTTTTCTATACAAAGATGCTTATTGGCCTCATTAAGCCCTTGGACATTCCAAAATACAATCTTAGGCTTCATAAAGAAATTACCAGCACCCTCCCTTTGGATTTTCCTCTGCTTGAGCTGCCCTCATAGTTAATAGACTAGGTCAATCTCTTTAGCTCCCTCTGTTTTTTGGAACCAGACTTCTTAATCTGAGCATGTCCTACTTCAACGGCAGTGAGCAATTCCATAAATTCAAAATCTTCACACTCAGCCCCCTCATAGTTTTGGATTTCCTTCACCTTATGTACCCAGTCGAAGGAAAATCCTTGAGGCTTGAGGCAGGGCGAATCCCTATATCCATTGCTTATTGTTATTTTCATAGACGTGTTAGCATAATGTTATAAGCTACTATTTATAGGGCTTTCTCTTAGACTCCTCAGTGGGGGTGATAAATCATAGGGTGCTTACATTTCTCATATCTTGTTTTCAAATGATACCTTGATATTCTATATGGGGCAAACCCGGACCACAACACTCTGTAAGGGCTCTTTGTCTATGCAATGAAGTTATTTTTGGGCTGGAAGTGAATTTGTATAAGTCAAAGATGGTTCCTGTGAAGAATGTTTGTAATGTGAGTAGATTGGCCACATTATTGGCATGCAAGGTATCCTCTTTCCCTATAAAATATCTAGGACTCCCTTTTGGGAGTCTCTTTAAAGGCTATTCTATTTGGAAAGCTATAATTGAAAAGATCGAGTGTAACCAATTGTATAGAGATGTCACAGCAGGTGTTTATAGAGCAGGCTGGGTGACCAGTTCAAATTTCACCTAGTATGGTGATATAAAGCAAAGTTTTAAAATCCGTTCCATTTTGGCCGGAATGGCCAAACCTTCCCGTACTGGATCAATGATCAGAACACTAAACCCTTATATTCTGTTTTGTCCATAACACCAGACTATTTTATATTCTGTTTTGTCCATAATACCAGACTATTTCGGAATTTTTCGCATGTTTCGGGGAAAATTTACATTTCAGCCTAAAATAAAACATTTTTATTGAATTTTCCAACAACCACAAACCGGTTAGGCATGAAAGGCGAAATTGCAATTTTAAAGCATTATGCTTTTGTGTTTCGCACGCCACACAAAGAGGAAGGGAGAGTTGCTTTTATTGTTGATGTTGAGTAAATCTTTACTTACTTTTTCAATGTGGGACAAGCTTCCAGCTTTCATGTGCAGCACTTTTGCTTCTTGTTTTTTTTTATTTATTTATTTTTTTTTTATGGGTAGTTTCCTTTACTTAAATGGGACATAACATTAGAGAGAGAGAGAGAGAGAGAGAGAGAGAGAGAGAGAGAGAGAGAGAGAGAGAGAGAAAGAAAAAAAAGAAAAAGAAAAAAAGTGGAACAGTATATTGCAAACAAAAATTAAAAGATAAAGAGAAAACAATATTTTAAACAAACTATTAGTAACAAATAATCATGAGACTGTTTAGAGATAAACAGAGTTTTTTTTTTAAATAGCAAATATAACTGCCTAAAAAATTTAGAAAAACTAACAAAATGTTGAAGTTAACATAAACTATTGAGTAATTTATAGAATTACCGATAAATAGAGTAACAACCAACTATTTAAGTTTTCACTAAATTTCCATAATTTATAAGAAATTTAGAGTTTAAATTACATACATTTCTATATATATATATATATATATATCTGTGTGTGTGTAGATACACATATAAAGATATTCCCGAAATGGTACAATGGTATATACTGGTACCAAAATATTTCATTCCAATGCCTCAATCGAAACGGTTACCCAAATGGAATTCAAAACTTTGATATAAAGTGTGTTTTTGTTTAACTGTGCTCTCCTAGGGAAGCGGCTTTGACCTTACCAAAATGAAGAGAGAGAGAGAGAGGCCTTGTGGAAAGCTGCAGTAGATTCAAAATTTGGTTGTGTTTGGGGTGGCTGGTGCACTAATGAGGTATATAGGCAGACTGATGCTAGGATAGATAGATGCTATATGAGCAAGAAGAGCAGGAAATCATTAGACGACCTCTTACAATATTGTGTGATTGCCAGTGCCTTATGGAATGACTTCCTCCTCTGTTGAGTTGGGTTAGCTTGGATTATGCCAAAAGGATAGTGGACCTCTATGCCAATTGGAGAGGGTTACATGGCAATCCACAAATTGCAGCAGAATGGGAGATGGTTCCTATTTGTCTAGCGTGGAGTTTCTTTTATCATTCTTCCATGCAAAAACACCACAACTTGCAAGCGCATGATGGAAGAGCTTAGAACTTTTTCTTCAAGGCCATTTCTGTGGGCAACCTCTCTAGATTTTAATGGGCAAAGTCTTCATAATTTTCTTGTCTTTTTACCTATTCATAGTAATATGAGAAAAAAGACCATTATGTGCACAAGACACCTTTGCATCATCCAGAGCATTAAAAATGAAACCTTTGAGTTAAGGGACAAACCATTAATAGGAAGACTTTCTTTTGGATAAGATTGCATTAAAGAAAAGCACATATGGAGTGCAGTCCTAGTTACAGGATGTATACAAAAGAAACAGCCAATAGAAAAAGCTAAATAGACATGAAGTTAAACAAACATGCAACATATATGGAGTGCATCATGAAAATAACACATGATAACTAAGTTAAGCTAGATGAAAATGTTGTTATGCATCTTGAAATGTTGAAAAAGTACATTTTCCTCTTACAAACAAAAATTTCAGTACCGACCAAAGAAATCAGCATCCAAAAGCCATGGTATTACATTGACATGAATGCATACATGTAACGATCTGGGAAAAGCACTAGCCACATTCACACTAAAACCCCAAAAAGATTCATAAATTTGAAGCGCCATTACAATCACATTTCCATGATTCAGAATCACCTAGTAAGTGGCCAATGTGGGACTTAACAGCTATGACTACCCTTATAACTTAACCACTCTAAGGAGATTATTCATATTTCCAATGTGGATCTGGAGTGGTACAATAAATGCAACCTTCAGTTAACTAGTTTTATTCACCTCATTTGGTTTGTCAGCTCTTAACATAAAGAACTCTTCGTCCAGCCACAATGTTTTGAATCCTTGTGCATATCGAACAGCAAACAAGACAAAGCAATAATGTGCTTATTTAATGGAAGAAACAAAAGAAAAATACAGACATTACAAGGCTAATAATTCCAATTGAATACCAAATTATAAGAAAACCCTACAAATATTGAGCTCAATCTTTAAATGCTGAACATGTTACCAGTTACAGCAGAGGAGAGCTCCTCCACACTGTTAGCAACAGCATTTCCACGCCCATCATAAGCTAATCTTTTGCTCTTAATCATGAGAGGATAACCAAATAGATCACCTGCTCTCTTGGCACCTTCAAGATTGTCTATCTGTTTTAGTCATGTTTCATAATCATCAAATTAAAATACCTTCCACAGATATTTAAAAAATAAAGTTAAGATATTAGCAAATCCCTTCAGTTGGATACTGATGCAAGTAGTCTACCTGCATAAACTCAGGAAGTGGAATGGCATGCTGAGAAAAATGAACCTTTTGGAGATATTTGTCCTGTATGAATAGAAAATGTATCGACTAATTTTATTTCGATAGATATGAGTAAATAGTTATAAAAACTTACTTAGAACAACAAGAAGGATAAACAAAATTCTGGCCCATTGCCAACTAAACTTAAATGTGGTCAAAAACAAATTCCTTATAACTTAGTCCAATTACAAACAAAAAGTCAAGCCTAGCTCCAAAACCATGATAACTACCACACAGATCTATTTACATTTGCCCAAGTATTTTTTCTAATGAAACCAGAAACACTTTCCCCCCCCCCCCCCCTCCTCCTCCTCCTCCTCCTCCTCCTCCAAACAAAATCTGGAATTAAAACTAATGACATAATAATAGAAGAACCTGAAATATGAATCTAATACCACAATAATGAAAAAATGAATAAGAGAGAGAAATAAAGATGTGAGCATTGGAGAGTGGATAATATGCAAAGATGAGGGTCTCTTCAAACATAGGTACTCAAAACCATCACTTATCCTAATTCAGCAGTTGAAAACAACTAGATCTTGATTACTTATTCTATTAAAGAGCTATCCTGAACCTAGAATACTATACATGAAAATCCTAGATAAATTCAATGTGCACCACATCATATGAATATATTGTTTCCAACCCTAGATGAGTGGGAGGGAAGGACCAAATGAGTGCCAGTTCAGTTGTATGATTGCATTACAATGACAATAGAAGTTAAAAATCAATCCTAACAATTATACACTTCCAAGAAATGCACTCTTTTCACCTCCTCCTACACCTCAACCCTAAGGAAAAAGGAATGTTATTGAAAATGTATCATGTCTTGGTTAATTTGCATTAAATAGATAGTAAATCTTAAAATGTATTTATAGAGAAACTGCCAGTCCAATATATATTGGCAATTTGTTACCATGTTGTAATGCCAGAAAGAAAAATCCAACACTAAGGAAAATCCGCAGTGGGACCTAAAATCCACAAGGATCTGCCTTTGTAATGATGCAAAACAGAAGGGATTTCCTATTCGATACGATTTCTTATCTGTGGTCATATTTTGCAAGATGACACTGTAAATCAAAATCTTCAAGATTAAAACTTCAATTTATTTATCTCTTTACATAAAATGGAAAAACCATACCTGAATTATTCGGATTGTAGAGGCTTTTGGTTGGCAATCCACTCCTTGTTGCTCGAGCATCTCTAGGGTTGCAACATCAACATGTTCAATTTCCACAGTCAATACTCCACACCTATCTACCACAAACATAGATATATTATAAGAAAATAATAACAAAAGAACAAAGAACAAAAAGTGACAGCTATGAACATAAATGTCAACAAACTTGCAAAAATCGAACCTCTTTGCAAATTCCTGGACCATGGAGCTGTCATCAAAGCTTCCAACCATATGATGATAAGCAAGTGCACTCGCCGGGCAGTTCTCAAGTGGATCCAAAACCATTATTTTGATTGCCATTTTTGCTGCTGCTTGACATAGCATACGACCTAGTTGGCCTCCGCCCAGGACACCAACTATCATTTCAGATACTCCATGTGTTGGTCCACCATCTTTCCTGCGTAAATTAGTATTGTGGGGGGGAGATTTTGTGTTAGATAAATGACTCCACCTACGGTCAAGATGTGGTGTAAAACCTAGTTTTACATCCTCCAATCACAAATTTCCAGCTAAAGGTTCAGTTGTTTTTCAAAAACGATATACCACGCTGGAATTTTTCACCTAAGGGTCACGGTGGATCTTGCCACCCAAATGCCAGGTAGTAGGAGATCCACTCATGGGTTATCTAGCTGCCCTGCTCAGGGGGGTTGCAGGACCGCCTGGTTGATCTGCACCCACCCCACGAAGGGCGGTTCTAGAACCACACCAGCACAGGGAATCCACCCCAGTGCCAGGCTGATTGCAGAGCCACCCTTTGTGGCAGCTGGTCTCACCCCAAATGGGGTGGCCAGCCATCCATGGAGTGGCCCTACAAGGTTAAGCTGCCACCCAATTTTTTTATTTTATTTACAACTTTTACAATGCTGTAAAGAGTTTTGATTCAGCATGCGTGCATTCATTTTAGTAATTAATAAAAAGGTGGTGCATCAAGTTTTTATTCAAAGGCGTAAAGGACTGATTGGATATAAATTCTAGATAATCTCACCTCCCAAACAATTTTCAATTAGTGCTTTTATATAAGTCCATGCTAACAAAAATCAATATATGAGAAGAAAAATGAAACTAAATCCATATTTCCTTTCTCATCCATTGCCTCGCTTTCAAACTCTTATAAAGAAGCGGTGAAGAAAAAAATATTGTCAGTACGTTATCATAATAAGAATCATTTCATAGATAAACAAAATAAACTATATCCTCTAAAAGATGAAAAATATAGTTTTTTTTTTAATCCAAGATGAAATATATACTTAATCATTGGCCTAATAAAAAAACCAAAATTGCTTAGCATTTCCCATATAAGTACCGAGATTTTGGGTCAAGCTGATAGCCAATCAGTGTCAAATTTATTCAAAATTCCAATATTATCAAGCAGAGAATCATTTCGAAACAATTTAAAAGTTTCAGAACACATAATGATTTCGAAAAAGCTTCTCGCAGTTACCTTTTTCTAACAATTTCGGAAACAGAAATAGTTTGCTTCATTTTTTTTCCGAGAACAGAAAACAAAAAAGAGACGAAATTACTTTACCTGGCAGAGGTCTCTCGAGTGTCGCGCGCAGACCGACAACCCAAGACTGGATTTATGTGCTTCGAAGACTGCCTCGTTAGCGCCAAAGAAGAAGGAAGAGGAGAAGTTCGAAGCTTTTCTTTGGTACCGGGGTCCATGGAGAGGCTCAGTGAGCTTGCGCTTGTTCGCGGAGCCAAACAGGCCCTGAACCTGAGATCCGGAGCCAAAAGAGAGTCGACGCTAGAGCCTTGGCGGAGCATTGCAATGTCAGGGGTAACAAACGCCGGCTCAGATGGAGGACGAAGCGGTGGAGCGGCGCGAGGCAAGGTGGAGATGGTGGCAGTCAAACCCTAACCCACGTGAAAGTAACTCCTGACTAAAAATTTAAAAACCGTACCGGCTGGTACGGCCGGGGGCCACTGGTCCAATTATTATACCTGTAGAAACCGTGTCAATTACTGTCCGATATTTCGACATGTACCAGTTTACATACAGCCAGTATAATGGGTTTTTTTTTTTTTTTTTTCTTCTCCTTCTTTTTTATACTATAAATTTATTTTTTATTTTCAATTCAAATCAGGTTATTTATAATTTATATATATATTTATATATAATTTATTTATATATAGACTATTATTATATAATTATGTATAATTTATTTATATATAGATTATTATTTTAAAATATAATTTATATATATATATATCATATGTCGATTATTCTAAAATAATATACAAAACAATACGATATCGAAATATTTCATTAAGTGTTTGACGATACAATATTCAAAACTTTGCTCCACAATGAAGTCGAGAAGTGAAGTGGGTGATCCGTGTGCAGGTTTGGGATACAGTCCTCTACTACAGGCATTTTTGCACCCATCCCACGAACCAAGCTGACATGGTAGTCAGTTTAATTTATTTAAAAAAATTCTATTTACAAGTTTCATAAATCACTATACTCTTTTTATTATTTTTTAATTTTTTTTCTTTTATTAAATATATGGTATATAAATGATAAAAAGAAGAATTCAATTCTTTTAAAAAGAATAAAATCAAAAAGAATTTTAAAAAATAATAAAAAAATATAATATATGATATGTAAGGCCTATAAATGGCATAACTTTTTTTTTTGTATATATATAAAAATGAAAAGACAAAAAAACAATGAAAGAAGATGCGGTTACTTTTACCATTTCACCACACGAAGGTCTGTCTCCCTCGTCTCCCAGCCTCTCCTAAATCCTATCTTCATAGGAAACTTTTCCTCCGCCTCCCCTTTGTTGGACGTAGCCCCCCAAGTGTGAAATGGGGTTGTGGATTTACAGCCACCAACCCCATCCACCAACCCCTCACCCACCCACTTTACCGTCCAAGTTAGGCCACCCACCATGGAATTTGCATGTATTTGTTTCCCATGGTTCTCCTATAAAAGGAGATGAATTCTAAAGGGGAAAACCATCCTCACTACGGTGAGAGATCGAGGTAGGAGGCTTGGGGCGAAATTTGGGTTCTGGGGAAACCCAGAACGAAGTGCCATTGGAGAGATAGAGAGATTGTTGATGAGTGTTTGTAATTTTGTACAAACATATTGAAAAATTGAATTTCCGCTTCAGTGGACGTATGCAAGTTGCCGAACCACTTAAATATTGTCTCTATCTATTGTGGGTGTGATTTCTGGGCGGCTTTCGGCACAACAATTGGTATCAGAGTTTCGGTTCGTGCAACCTAGAAAATTACAGTTGATCAAAATCAACTTTTGATCATATCACAATGTTCCTCTCATCAAGACGGATCCGTTGCCACAAACGGCATCGAAAATGGATGTCGGAAGAGCCCGTACGCGCCCCTGGAAGTTGGGAGAGTGCGATGCACGCACCTCAGTCGCACCAGAGGAAGAAGACGAGTGCGAAACACGCGCTCACGCGCGTCTGAGGAAGAAGACGCGTGGGGAACACGCTCTCACGCGCCCCCACGGGCGTCAAAGGAGGAAGACGCGTGAATGGCACGCTCTCACGCGCCCTCACGTGCCCTAGGGAGGCTCGGCGCGTGATACTTACGCGCCTCACGCGCTCCAGACGCACAGACCCAGCACGTATAGTACACGCGCCAGATAGATCTGGACCGTCCATTTTTTAGATCTTTGTTGGGCTAGATCTAAGCCATTCAGAGTCCGATTTCAACGATCAAATAGTGTTTTCAAACTATTTGGATCATTCCGAACTCATCCGTACGGTGGGAATATTGAGATTCGCCATCGGTACTGTTGATCTGAACCGTACAGGAGTTGCAGATCATGTTGGGCTAGATCTAAGCCATTCTGAGTCCGATTTCAACGATCAAATAGTGTTTTTTGACTATTTGGATCATTCGGGACTCATCCATACGGTGGGAATGTGGATATTCACCATCGGTAGTGTCGATCTGAACTGTCCAGGAGTTACAGTTCATTTTAGGCTAGATCTACGCCAGTTGGAGTCTAATTGCGATGATCAAATAGTGCTGTCAAACTATTTGGATCATTCCGGACTCATCTGTGCGGTGGGAATATTGAGATTCGCCATCGGCACTGTCGATCTGAACTGTCCAAGAGTTGCAGATCATTTTGGGCATGATCTATGCCGGTTGGAGTTCAATTGCGATGATCAAATAGTGCTGACAAACTATTTGGATCATTCCAGACTCATCTGTACGGTGGGCATGTTGAGATTCACCATCAGTTTTGGGCTTGATTGTAGCCAGTTGGAGTCGTGACGGACTCATTTGCTGTGGGCTTGATCGTAGCCAATTGGAGTCGTGACGGACTCATTTGCTGTGGGCTTGATCGTAGCCAGTTGGAGTCGTGACAGACTCATTTGCTGTGGGCTTGATCGTAGCCAGTTGGAGTCGTGATAGACTCATTTCGTTTGGGCTTGATCGTAGCCAGTTGGGATCGTGAAGTTTGATGGAGCAAACTTCAGGTCATTGGACGATGCTGATTAACGTGTTATATCAGCAGGTTTTGGCAGTCATACAATTCATGGAGCATATTGTTATTAAGAGGAGAACCGCACCAGATCTCATTGTGGTTTTTTTTTGAAAAGCCAGTTGCAAATAACAAAGTGCTGATGAAGAAATTGTTCAACTTCAGAAAAGGCAGAAGGTACTATTGTTGCCCAATAGTATTTAGCGTTGCAGTCAAAAAGTTGGGAGGTCATGAGAATGACTATGAGTAATTCTGCAAAAGGAGACGAAGTTGAAGAGATCTTATCCTAGATGAGGATGTGCGCAAAAGAGATTCTAGTAAGATCTCGAGTTTGTGGCAAGACAGGCCACAAGAGACTGCTAAAATCAGGATAAAACTGAGAATGATGTTGTGAATATGGTGACTGAAGAAATACAAGACATTGTATTTCTTGCAGTGCACGATGCTGTTAAAGACAGCTTGAAGACAACAACCATTCAGGTGTGTTTTCTCAGAAGGTCGTGGAAGGTCACGAATGATTCATTGGTCTTGGCTTGTGGTAATGGTCGTGTGAATTAGATGAAAAAGTAAAAGGAGTTCAGTTTTACTTTTCTAAACCGGAAGAAATCTCCCTAGACCACGACATGAAGCAAAGGTGTGAGAGATGGGAACAAAATGTCAGATGTTCCAGGGATATCTACACCTAAAGTTGATGATCACATAACTGCCAAGACGATCAGACTTCCATGGTGGTTACTACCTTAAATTGTATCCTGCTGAATGAAGGTACTGAACTACGGTATGAAAGAAAAATCTTACAAAAATGGAGATTATGCAAGTCAGAGACTGCACACAAGATGGACACATCGACTGAAGACAGTAGCAGGATGATCAGTCACCTAGATCAGAGAATGAGACCTCAGCAACAGGTTCTCTGATATGTGTCAAGGTCCGTGCGAGACCATTAATTCCCAGTGCAGTGGGAGATGTGTTGCCCTATATAGATGTGTTGATTAAGGGCATTGTACGTAATGAACTAAAGTTATACATCACTTTAGTTAGTCTTCTAACTTAAAGACATGAGCTGTAAAATTGTATAGATGATAAGGGATCATGCTGGAGATAGAGCTCGGCATGTTGAGAACCAGTCTCCAAGTTGGAGATTGGTGTGATTGGAGGATTATGGAGCTTGGTTTTGAAAGCTGTAAAGGCAACCAGGAAGATTGTTCGCTCGGCTGTGGTACGAGCGAAGCTCAGTTTGCTCAAGGTGTACATGAGTGCGGACTCATGGACTCGAGCGAAAAGAAGAATCCTAGAGAGTTGAGATTGTGCGGTAAAGCACTTGTAAATCTCCTCTGAAGAAAATCTCTTGCAAGCTCCGTGGGTGTAGACGATGCTAATGCATTTGAAGATGCATTTCGAGAGGCATCAGGACATCCATCTGAAGACCCATTTGCCGGCGGCGTGGCCTCCACCACCCACCCAGAAAACTTCCCCTCCCTCCGGTGCACCACCCCTCCGAAGATCTCCCCCAACCGGCCGGCCGTTTGGCCGGAAAAGCGCATCTAAGCCGCACGGTGTGTCACCGTTTCCGGCGCCGTCGCACCACCTCCGGCCACCATCTTTTCACCACTTCTTCCCCTACCTCTTGCCGACCTAACCCACCCATTTCCGGCCTAGATCGGCCACCGGAGCAGCTCCCACGAGCTCAACTCCGATTTGCTCGTTTTTCGCTTCTACCGGCGTTTTCGCCGCCACCCACGGCCAAAACTCACTTCCACTAGCTTCATAAACATCCCTAGACCATTCCCTATCAATTTGGTGTCTTGGTTTGTCCCCGTTCAAAAGTGGGTATTTTGCGACCCACGGCTACAGTGCATTTGCACTGTTACGTTGCTTTCCGCCCATCGTTTGCCGCGCGCCGAACCTTCTAAAAATCATATATAGCGCTGTAAGTATTTTCCAAACTCTACTTTTAGATTTAATTATATTTTGCTCTTACAATAATTTATTTGGTTGGTTTGCTGATTCCGGACTGAGTCCGAGGAGTTCGGGGGTCGGATGGATGGAGGACGGAGTTGCTTGAATTGTTGTTCTATGGTTGGTTGTATTTGTCGAGCATTGAAATTTGCATTTACATGGTGCATGCACGTGTATTTTATTTTAATTGAGAAAATCCTGTTTTATTGGCGTAAATGGATTTTTGGGAGTGTGCGTATCACGAGCCCAAGCCGGGATGGGTTATTATCTCGGTGGAGCTCCTCTGGTCACTCGGGAGTGGATAATACTGAGTGACATCCCCTGGGTTGTCGCTGGGCGACGACCGGATCGCACGATACGGTAACGCTGTCGTGTCGACTCCGTGGTCCCTAGAGTGGCGGGGACTAGAGGATGGCCTGGCCAGGTACGCGCGAGGCGCGAGTCTGGGCATCACTCGTGTAGGTGTCACACGCGTAGACGTTACCTGCGGTGTGGCACAGAGCCAGAGTGTGCGGATGATCCCTAGGGGAGATCATGGTGCATGCATAATCGGTTGGTTTTTATGGTTTTCGGATACGGGCCATTTTCTGGGAAAATGGCGAGGATGTGTTGAGGACTTGTGATCCATTTTCTGGGAAAATGGTGGTTTGGGCCATTATCTGGGATAATGGCGAGGCTTGGTTTTAAACGGTATGTGTGGGCCGTTATCGGGGATAATGGCGAGGTTTGTTTAAAGGATATGTTTTTGAGCCAAATGGGTTTTTGGCGTGCGTGGAAAAAATATGGTTTGTGAGTTTTGTGCATTGGCATTTATTCATGCATATTGTTTGAGTTTAATATGCTTTTATCTAGTGGTGTTTGGATTTTACTTACCTGCGGCACCATTTTGGTACCGTAGATTTTGGTGCAGAGTTCGAGGAGGAGGAGGAGGCTGAGCCCGAGGATGCGGCTCCGCCGGAGTTCTGAGTTGAAGTTATGTTTTGGTTTTGGGCTTGAAAACAATATTTGTATTTGTATTATTTTATTATGTATCTTTGAACCGCTTTGTATTTTATTTAAGAAAAAAATTCTGGTACTTAATTTTATGTCTTTGCTATCCGCTGCGTATCTCTTCGTGCACTTTTGTCGCTTGCACACTCGGCACTCGTCGATAGGATGGTGACCCGGGTTGTCATCATCCGGACGTCTCGAATTCCCCGTGTTGGTACGTGGGGATTTGGGGGCGTCACAGAGATCGAGGCAGGAGGCTTGGGGCGAAATTTGGGTTCTGGGGAAACCCAGAACGAAGTGCCATTGGAGAGATAGAGAGATTGTTGATGAGTGTTTGTAATTTTGTACAAACATATTGAAAAATTGAATTTCCATTTCAGTGGACGTAGGCAAGTTGCCGAACCACTTAAATATTATCTCTATCTATTGTGGGTGTGATTTCTGGGCGGCTTTCGGCACAACACCCTTCTCAAATTCCATCTTTGCAGAAAATTTTCCTATATTTTATCATAATTTTCTACTTTAACGAACTTTAAACTTTTCGAGCAACAGTGCTCATATTCCACCTGTATACAAGATTGAATTTTTATCAAGAAAGCCAACGCTGTATATATATATATATATATATTTAAACCAGTTGGCTTTTGTGTGCAATTGTAGCCACAAAATCTAAAGCTTGAAACCCAAAAAATGACCCTCACTTTCAGTACTTGGAAAAGCAAACGTCCATGGAGGTCAAGAAGAAGAGAGTTGGGAACAATGAAAAGTCTGAAAGATAAGCTCGGAATCAGGGGATTCGGCAGCGTACAAGAAGGTGAACAACTTATAGAATTGGAATATTTGGACAGCAAGTTGTTGGAGCAGCTTCTTGAAACCGCTTAGGATGGACCAGGGAAGAACAACTCAAAATATGGGTACTGATTATGTATAACAAAAAGGAATAAAGGACTAATTAAAAACTGATTGGTTTGAGTTCTTGCTTGAAATGAAAATAACGGGTTTTGATTTTTGAAATTTTTTTTTTCCAAATTCTTTGTCTGTTTTGCTTGGATTATTAGCATTTTTTCAAATTATGTCAAATAAAATGATATGGAGCTTCATCTTTGGGTTTCAAATAAGATGATAAAGGGGTTTTCAGCTTTTATATTTAGAGCTTCGATTCGTCTTCCTCTTTATTTTGATAATTAAGTTTCTGTTTTCATTTTTAACTTTCATTTCCATTCCGGTAAGAAAATGATTTTCTGGTTCACAACATGTAGATGAGGGAGGGGTAAATGGAAGAAGAAGAAGGCTGAAACGGAACCGTCATTAAACCTAGTCCCATACCACGTCAGCGTTGGTGCACATGGGTGCGCCATTTTGCCTGCAATAAGAATTTTCCTTAGGGGATACATACCAAATTTTCATATGATCTGATTCTATCTTAGCTTATGTTATTATAAATAATCATTTATATTGATATTATATTTTCTTTATTGTTATTTTATTTATGATTTTATTTCTTTTAATTTTATAATGAACTATAAGTTTGTTCATGTTGATTTTCATGACCGTAATCAATTAATTTGTACAGAATATAATACAATATTTGAATTAAACTATTTAATGGAAAGAATAAAGCATCTTAAAGAAAAACAATTAAAAATGAGACTAAATTATTGTTCAATGATAAAAAGATATCATATATATCAAAGTATATAAGCAGCAATTGTTGAATTTGAAAATCATTTTAAGGTTTTAAGAGAAGAATTTAAAAGTATAAGAAACCAACTTAAGTATTCTTGCTTTAGAAAATAATATTACTGATACAGATTTTTAACAACGATAACATATATAAAAGAAAAAGAAGTATGTTGAAAACTTTGTATTGATAAGTCATGAAAATCCGTTGATCAGCCCATCTATGCTAGAGAAGCTTTAAGGGTAGTCCTAGTGGTTTTCCCTCAAGATCTTGATCTACTTATTTCTCTTTGAATATAAGAAATCTTTATTTTAAAAATATGTCTCAATGAATTCTTTATTTAAATCTGATGAATCTCCCACTAGCATACCTATAGAATCTGAATCTGATAATATTAACCAAGAAGACTATAGTATAATAAATATAGAAAGAAATTTACAAGACCAGATAATTCCTAATATTACTAAGAATCAAATATATAAACAATCTACTTTCTTTTCTAAATTATCGTTTCTTACTAATTATACTATTAAAACGGTAGAAAAAACTATTAGTCTAAATAATGATTATGAATCATTATAATTATTAATAAAAGAGAATATTAAACATCATAAAGAACAAAAAAATATTCTTATATACATATTAGATTAGTATATGTAGCTATAAAACCACTCACTAAAAGTTGATTAAATATTTCAATATTACTTTGTCTAAGAATCGGAAGTATAATTATATCAAAATCCATTAAGGTAAATAGCGAAAATTCATTTTATACAATAGACTTATTGAATTGAAAGTGCTCAAAATAAAGATTAAACACTTAACTATTTACTGTTGAAATCTAAATTTAAAAATTTTAATACCAAATAATATAATTTACATCCTTAATTATGTTTGCAGGAAAAAATAAATTTTTGGGGCTAATATTAAGTAAACTAATCCCAACTTAAAATAATTTCAATAACAATTAAATCAAGCCTTTAGCGACCTAGATTTTTGTCAAGCTTTTTACTTTATTTATTTATTTATTGTTAATTGGGCTAAGGGAGGAAGAATAACCCATTGAGACAACTTGGTTGGCTTAGTTGGATTAGAAGGCATGAGAGGCCTTGAGTAAGGCCCAAGCCCAAGTAGATTTCGGCCTTAAAGCAAAATTAGGGTTTTGAGCCCATGGAATTAGGGCATACACGGCAAGCATAAGGGAGACATGATTGGTTTTGTCATGTGTCATGCTTGCAAAGAGGGTAGATGAAAATAGATGAAAAGATGGAACTTAAGGGAAGCCTAAAGAAAATGCATGGTAACTATGAGGGAAGTGAGTTGATTCTTGCCATGTGTCAAACATGCATAAGGGTAGGTGAAGAGTTTCTCTTGGGAAAGGGTAAGATCTTGTTAAAAGATTGGGCTACAAGCCTACTAGGGTTTCTAGAAGGATTTTTTTTTTTTGTAAGAAAATCCCTTGAGTTGGATGGCTGGGGCATGGATTTTGGGGCATTTTACCACCCTTGTGACCAATCACACAATGTCCAAGACATTGGTGGAAGAAGATCACATTGGGAAGAGATGGAGATTTTGGCCACCATCCGCACACACACTCCTCACAAGCCATTTGTCACACATGCACATATGTAGGAGATTGAGGAAGATCTTAACTTGATAAAAGGTGAAAGAGTCATGAGATTCATTGAACCAAGACATGTGATGAAGGGCAAAAGTGGAAGGAGGTTTTGGTTTTGAGGAAGGAGGCACCACTTATCTAAAAGTGTTATGGTGTTTCCAACACACTTAAATGATGGGGAAGAGGAAGAGGCCTTAGGATGACATGCCACTTGGCGTCCATGCAATGTGTTAGGCTTGTGCAATAAGCTTCTTAAACCTATAAAAAGGGGAGAGTGCCAAAAATCTTATCCTTTTAGTCACTTACAAGAATTTCCTTGTGAAGTTTGGTCACCACCTTTCTCTCCATTTTCATTTCTCACCAACCAAACACCATTCTCACTACTCTCTTTTCGTTCAAATATCATTTTGAGGGCAAGCTAAGCTAGGAGATACTTCTAAGGAAAGACCTAGTTTAAAACACTTGACCTAGAGGGAGTTAGCTCATGTTGTGAGGAATTTTTCCACATGAACTCACACCTATACATACTTGGTTTTAGGGTTTTAAACTAGGGTTTGAGTTGATGAAAGTTTCAGACTTGGTGAGTAGAGGTCGAAAATGTTGGAGGTCTTTCCTTAAAATAGATGCCATGAGCTTACATGTAAACACATGGGTTAGGGTTTCTCACAAACTGAACCTAATGTTTCAATATTATATTTTAAGCTTGCTTGTGTTTCAATTGAAGATTTTTTTTTACGGGAAAATGACCTAGTGGAACTCCTCTGTCCACTCAGAAATATATAAAATGGAGTGGTAACCCCTGGGTCAATGAAGTATAGTTAGCAGACCTTGAATGGTTCCTAAAAGAAAATGATACCGGAGCAAGGTTGTACCTAAAGCAGTGGGTGCCCTACGATGGAGGTGAAAAGTGAACTGCCGTAACAAGAATGATTATAAGTAAGACGTAGTCACCTTGGTCAAAGTGGTTCAATGGTTGATGAAGCAATTAGCGGGGAACACACGGTACGTAAAGGAGCTGTGAGGAATTCATTTATAAGTTAAAACTTAAAGAAATGCCTTAGGCTCCAAGTTATATGCTATGCTATGTTTATATGAACAACAACCCAAGTTCACAAGTATGTTTATATGAACACTAATGAAAAGATGAAAAGATGTTTATGAAAAGAAAAGGGTCATGTAAGTATTGATGCACACCACATTTCTCAAAAGTTAAATGCATAAGTTAAGTCTCATGTCCATGCATTCATTTGAGTTTGCTTACAATGCTTACGATATCTGTTACATGTTATTTGTTTACTTACTGAGATTTTTCAAAATCTCACCATTGTAATTTCCACTATCATTCCCCTACCTGGAATGATAGAAGTTGTGAGAGGAATCCAGGAAAATAGTCATGGGGAAACGCAAGAGATCAGCTTCCTAGATCCTTAAGGAGACTCCAAAGAGTCTTGAGGTCTCTTTGGAGCCATCCATTTTGGAGAGGTTGGAAGCCACTGACTAATTTATTATCGAAGTGTTGTAACTTTTTGAGCAGATGAGGAGGTTATTGAATTAGGACAAGGCCAAGTAGGATCAGCCTTACTAAAGGACTTTTGTTGTGTGGACCCTTTTTTGTGGATCTTTAGTTTTGGTCCATAAGACCTTTTGATAGATGATTTGTCCTGATGAAACTTTGGTGATGGTCCCATGTTTTGGGTGTTTATTTTTAAACATTTTGATGGTTATTATGAAAGTTTCTATTTTGGGATATATTTGCTTCGGTACCATGATATATGTCTTGTTTATTCGACCTAAGTAAAATTTTCATTGCAATATATTGCATACAATTATATTTCAATAAGTGTATTGCATCTTCACTGTCATGAATGAGGGGAATGTAGCATTGTGTTACATGTCTTGACACTTCATTCACTGTCCAATCCCAAGCGGAGACTGGGGGGGTCACAGAGAAGCCCAACACAAGAGTCAAGCCCATTGTAAAAACACCAGTCAAAAACCATTATGCCCTGGCTTACATACTAAGAGGCATAAACATAAAAACATATAAAAACTTCAAGATGGTTTACGTAAAGAGCTACATAAAAATGGGTTAAAGGAAAAATTTTGTAATAGTATTTAGTTGTAGGTAGTTTTTCAAAAATATTAAAACCTAAAAGGCATCCATAACTTAAAGAGGAGTTGACCTCCACTCAAGAACAAAAGGATGTGTGGCGGAGCTTACTTAGAGAAAAGGGAGAGTGTGACGATAGATTTGGGTGGCTAAGCTAAAAATCACGATGGTTGCTAGTCGTCTTCCTCTGTGTGTGGTGGTGGGTGTCTGAGGTAAAATATTTCAGTGTTGTTAGCTAGAAAAAGGAACAGAGGAGGAGAGCTATAGTGACAAAGGCTTACCAAGAGAAGAGAAATACGGCGGTGGTTGCTGCCATGGGTTGATGGTGGCTCACGAAGCAATGGAATGAATGTGGGTGGTGTTCCAACACTATTTGCAGCAGTGCAAGTTTGTGGTCCCTATTTGGCTTCAGGTGGTTTTTTACCGTGTGAATGTAGCGGCATGAAGAGCTAGTGGAGGAAGGTGGATGTCAGTGACTACTGCGATGTGGTGGAGAGGACGTGTGATGGTGGCATACTCTAGTTTCCGCAATAAGGGAATTTACATGACATCATTAGATAGAGAAAACCATCCAAGCAGGCAGAGAGAAGAGAGAGATGCTCATAGTCATGCAGGTTTAGGCATGCATGGCGTCATTAGCTGTACATGACTAGGATTGGTGTAACACGAGAGTGCCTAGTGGGGTGCAAAGCATGGCTAAAGCACTGGGCTTCACCGTTCACGTCAGTGGCATGTCTTTGTGGAATGTTGCACATGGTGGTGCTGTATAGGGTGGTGTTTGAGGCTTCAATCGAGTGTGGCAATTGAGGAATCATGGGCGGCGTTGCTCTATTTTTTTGTTGTATAAAAATAGAGTTTGTGTCGATATTAGGTGTGCTGGTTTTGGTGGTTTTTGGACGTGGTAGAGGTCATGTATGTTGGGTTGCTCCATGTGATCGTGGTTGCTCTTGGTACTTAGCGATTTTCTTGTGGTGGTGGAAGCTTGAACGTAGGTTTGTGGCTTGTGGCACCTCCAGAAGCTTGAGGTTCACTAGGAGAATGTGTGGGACTGCTTCAATGTGGGGTCTTTCATAGTGGAATGTGGGTGATCGTCACGATTTTTTCTGACAACGTGGTGGACCTATGTTGGAGGGAGAGGACTATGGTGGTTCTTGTTTGGTGAGTGTGTTTGTTGTGTAAGGATGTTTTAAGGGTGGTCTGGCTAAAAGAACTTGGTTGGCTTGAGGGAGGAATACTGCAGGAAGAGAAAATCTATAGTGAATATATAAGTGGCGATGAGAGTGAACAGTAGAATTGTTGTCCTCCGTGAGTGTAGTTTGTTTTTTTTGTGTGTTTTGTCTTTTTTTTGTCCTTCTGTTTTCACGTTTTGTGTCTGTTTGAGTGAGAGCATTATTATCTTTAGGTGGTTGTGTCAGAGAGTGGGTAGGTTTCTTCTTCTTTCACCTTTTTATCTGCTTTTCATCTTCTCTCTCTTTCTTTTATCTACTCCTTTTCGTCTTCTCTACATTTCTTCTTTCCAAAAGCAAGCTGCTTTCTCTCACTTTCTCTCTTGGTCATTTCTCTTCGCCTTCTCTTTTCTTTGTGTTGTATCTTCTTTTGGTGTCTCTTTAGGTTTGTTCTATGTAGCATTGGGTTTTTTTTTTTTCCATGGAGTTGGTTTGGAAATTTTACATGTTGCGGGTTGTGCTGTATTTTTGTGCGGTTGTGTGTTGTTTGTTTGTTTGTTTTAGGTTGTATGTCGTGGGTTTTTTTGCATTCTTTCTGAAAATTTTTTTTTTTCATAATGTTGTTGGCTTTTTTTCTTCGGATGTGCAGATATGTTGTTCATTTGCACATTCTCAGTTTGTATGATGTGGGTTGTTTATGTTTTTGTTGAAAAAATATATCTTTACAAGGGTTTATATGTTCTTCGTTTTTTGTATTTTTTGTGTGGAAAAATATATTTTGTGCATGGGTTGTTCGCTTTCTTTGTGGTTTTAGCTTTTTGGCATTTTTTTTATTTTTTTATGCTGTTAAATGCTTGTTTTTATGTTGGTTTGTTTGTGTTTCTGTGTGGAAAAATAGATTTTTTGCATGGTTTGTTTGCTTTCTTTGTGGTTTTAGCTTTTTGCCTTGTGTGGTTTTTTTTTTATGGTATTAAATGTTGGTTTGTCTGTGTTTTAATGCCATTGTGTGTTGTTGGTTTGCATGTTTTGGGTGTTTTGTATTGTTTGCGAAAAATAATTTTTTTACATGGTCTTGTTGGCTTTCTTACTTTGGGTTTGCAAGTTTTTTTGGATTTTTTTTAAAAGGTGTATTTTTTTAGTGGGACTGTATGGGTTTTTTTGTGTTCTATGTGTTTGCATTTGTGGGTTTTTTTTTTTGTATTTTTTGTGAAAAAATATATGGGTTTTATCTTTTCCACGTTGGTATTTTTTTCCTCGTATAGTTAAATATTTGTTCATATCTTCTGGGTTTGGATACTCTCGATTTTTGGTATTTTTTCTTGAACAGATGGGTTTTTGGCATTGGGTTTCTTTTTATGTTGTTAAATGTTTGTTGGTATGTTTTGAGTTTGCAAGTCATCGGGGTTTTTTTTTTTATTTTATTATTATTGGTTTGTTCTAGGTTTATATCATCTTAGTTTTTTGTACTTTTTTGTGTGAAAAGATAGATTTTTTTTTTGTCATTTATTTCTTTTTCAAGTGGGTTATTACTGTTTTTGCATGTGTGATATATAGATTAGTGAGAAAATATACTCTTTTTTATAATGCAGTATTGTAAAGCTTGTATTTGTTTGTGTGATTATCTGTGATCTATACATTTATGAGAAGATATATAATCTTTTTTATAATCCAATGTTGTATCTCTTTTTTATGATGTAATGTTGGCTTCTATTTTTTTTTTTGTTCTATTTTATAATCCAGCATTGGCTTTTTGTTCCTCATGCAGTTAAATATTTGTTCGTATGTTCTAGGTTTGGATACTCTCGGTTTTTGGTATTTTTTCCTAAAAAAATATTTTTTGGGTGTTGGTTTTTTTCTTTAATTTTTTTTAAATTTTTTTATGCTGTTAAATGTTTGTTGGTATGTTCTAGGTTTGCAGGTCCTTGGTTTTCTATGTTTTTTTTTTTTTTTTTTTTTTTTGCATTTTCGTGATTTCTGGTATGTTTTGTGTGAAAAGACATATTTTTTCATTTTATAATTCATTTTTTTCCTGTGGCTTGCATAATTGTGAAAAAATATAATGTTTTTTTTTTGTTGTGTGATTTTGAGGTTTGTGAATATTTTTTTAGTTCTTTTTTTTCTTCCATTTTTTTTAATCAACTGGGTTTTGGCTTTTCTATTTTTTGCTTTCTCAATCTGTAGTTATTACCAATGTTTTATAATTCCTATATAATATGTGATTATTTATTTATTTATAGTTTGAGGAGTGATTAAGAGTTTCAATCATATTATTTTCTCCCTCTTTGTTTAACAATGTGTGAGAAAATATAATCTTTTTTCTAATGTAGTGTTGTATCCTTTTTATTATTTTTTTTATAATGTACTGTTGGCTTTTTTTAAGTTATGTGGTTTTCACATTTGTGAGCAGATGGAATTTTTTTCCAATCTTTTTTTTTTTATCAATTCAGTTTTATTTTCTTTTGGTCATGTGATTTACATATGCAATTTTGTATTTGCTTTTTTTACTGTTAAGTTGATTCTTATTGGTATAGATAGATCTTTTTCAAATCTCTTCTATAAAGTTTTTGTTGTGTGAAGTTAATTTTTCAGGCATAATACAAGATTGTATTTTTCTTTTAGATTTGTGATTTTCGTTCTGTGATTTAAAGGATGCGATTGGGGTTGGTTTTCTGTGCCGTCGGTTTATTTTTGGTGGAAGTTTTGATGTTGGTTTGAGGATTGTAGTTTTTTAACTTTTCCTTTTCATCACGAGGTTAATTATGCACTTTGCTTTTGTGTTTCTTGTGTCTCGTTGTCTTTCCCTTTTTTTTTTTGCTTTATTTTTGAGTATGTCTTGGTACTTTATGGAAGATTTGTCTTTGTTTTTGTTAAATAAGATTAAATCGAATTATCTCAAGGAACGGAATTTCCACAAAGTCGGATCTTTACTCGTCTTACGGCCCACGTCACTTTGTTGTTTGCACTTCTACGTCACTTAGTAGGCTATTAAAGTCTTTTACATAATTCCACGCTTCAAGATCAAGAGATCTAGATAGTTTCTCTAGGAAAATGTAGAGAGAGGGGAGAGTTTTTCTTAAACTTTTCCACACCCAAATAAATGTACGTACTCTATTTAAAAATGAGGAAGTTAAATAACCTTCCTAAAGTTATGATAGTGGTGGAGAGTTAACAAATAACTTTTCCACCTATGTGGAGTAGTGGACACAACTTGGTCATGGTATTTACCCATTACCAACATCTCCCACTTGTCCACTATGGACGCTATATCCATTAACAATCTCCTCTTGTTCTCTCAATCAATTATCCCTCGTATAGAAAATGAAGCGTGCGATGATTGACGAAAAGACAAAGGGTAGGAGTACTATATTAAGTCACCATCATACTAACATAGTACATCACTCATTATATCTCGTCTATGCCCCAGATTATTTGATCTCACTAGATCAAGTGTCCTTAATCTCTCACAAGTTTATAACTCAAAACAATTATTGACCTCATATTATATAATATGCTCTTGATTATATCGAGTCAAAACGACCCAATCGCTCAGGCTATGAGACATAACATAACAAGTAAGAATCTAAACCATCTTCCCTAGACACTCATGTCAATTCAATTAGACTTGACTGCTTTCCTAACCATGTTCCGCAAGACCGTATCATTCGTGGCCCTAAGAAAACATGCTAAAGTAGTAACATCAAGTTTTCATTTCATGACATAGTTCTAGGTTCAAGGGCATATGAATAGATCATTTATTGATCCATTAGGGCTCACATAGTGATGGAGTAGGGATCCATCCAATCACTCCCTCAAATGGTCGTCTACAGCACATACAGTATGAAATGTATCTTACGACGAAACTCCCACTTAATTGGGCTTGTCATATTCAAAACGTCGTAGGAATCTTAGTCTAGTTGCCACAAAGACGCTCTAACTTGAGTTTTTTAGCACAGTCACTCATCTAGCGCCTGCCTAAGATCTCATATTCCGCTTTAATCAGGCTTTATGAAGTTGTGCAAATGCTTCATATACGACTCTTGTAAGTCTCATCTTAGCCAAACTAAGACGACATTATTTAAATTTATATTAAATGCGCCAAAAGCATCAAGATATTTACTAGCTCGCTTTCTAAGCGCCAAAGTAAACAATTTGTCTCATCTTGCTCGCAATTCAAGCGCCAAGGTGATCATCTATGTGAGTAGACTGATCTCTGCCTGTGACATCTTTATTATGTGTGCTTTTCACTTAGTATCAATTAATTAATAATTTGAGATAAACACAATAATCTCACTGCAATAGATACTAACAGTTTTAAATATACAATAAAGTTAAGGTATTCCCAATACAACATATATCAAATCCGATGAAGACGCAAAATCCTAACATGAGTTTGGAAAATATTTCTACAAGTAGCCTTAGTAAGAGGAGCAACTACCATCTTGCTAGTAGAGACATGTTGTAGGATCATCTCACCCCGTGCAACAACATCTTGAATGTAGTTAAAATGAATATCTATGTGTTTGGTTTTGCCATGGTATTTGGGATCCTTGGCATATGCCAAAGCTGCCATACTATCATTGTATATCTTAACGACTTCATCTGCAAGAGCTGTAATCTCTACGCGTTGGAAGAATCTCCTAAACCAAATAGCTTCTTGTATAGCTGCTAAACAAGCAACGTACTCTGACTCCATCGTGGACAAAGCAATGCATGATTGTTTCTTACTACACCAAGAAATAGCTCCTCCACTAAACATAAATGTGTAACCCATCGTGGATTTTTGCTCATTTTTGTCACTAGCCCAATCAGTATCGCTGTAACCCTTCAGTCTCATGTCTCCACCCTGGTAACAAAGAACAAGGTCTACTGTCCCACGAAGGTATCAAAAAATCCTCTTAACTACTTGCCAATGAACAGGTCCTGGGTTATTCTGATAACGACTAACCAATCCAACCGCAAAGCAAATGTTAGGTCTTGTATACAACATAACATACATCAGACTTTCAATTGCACTTGCATAAGGAACTCTGGTCATTTCTTTCTTTTCCTCATCATTCTTAGGGCAATGTTTTAGACTCAAAGTATAACCCTTCTCAATTGGAGTGTTTATGGGTTTGGAGTTATGCATACGAAATCGTTCTAGAATTTTTTTTAATGTAAGTCTCTTGAGACAAACCAAGAAGCTTCCTAGATTGATCACTTGAAATTTTAACTTCCAGCACATAATTTGCTTCACCCATGTCCTTCATCTCAAAAGTAGGGGACAACCACTCTTTTGTGGTGACAATTATCTTTATATTATTTCCAGCTAATAAGATGTCATCCACGTACAAAGATAAAATTAGAAAACTTTTTCCTATACATTTGACATACACACAATGGTCTTCTTCTAGCATCTCAAAGCCAATTAAAGTAAGGCCTCATGAAATTTGAAGTACCATTGTCTAGACGATTGTTTAAGGCCATAAATGGAATGTTTCAACTGGCATACTTTGCACTCTTATCCCTCAGTCTCAAAACCAACAGGTTGATCCATATAAATCTCCTCGTCTAATTCTCCATTGAGAAATGCAGTTTTCACATCTATTTGAAAAAGTTCTAAATCTAGATGTGCAACTATAGCTAGAATGAGGCGAATAGAAGCAAATCTCACCACAGGGGAGAATGTTTCTTCATAATCTATACCCTCTCTTTGAGAATAGCCCTTCGCCACGAGTCGGGCCTTATATTTGTCAATTGATCCATCTGCCTAACGCTTAATTTTTAGAACCCATTTGTTTCCAATAGATTTGCGCCTAGGTGGAAGATCAACTAACTTCCAAACTTGGTTCTTTGCCATAGAACTCATCTCATCTCTCATATTAGCTAGCCATTTATTTGAAGCAGATGAACTTAGTGCTTCCTCATAAGAAGAAGGTTCATCAAAGTCACACAGAGCACATATAAAAGATTTCCCTTCAATCTCAAAATGACGATAAGGAATGGTTCTACGTTCGCTTCTACGTAACTGAGACTCTCTAAGTCATTTTCTAGCGGTATACTCCCACTAGGAGGCAAGTCACTCCTACTTTCTTTTGCGATTCTAGGATGTTATAATGCTCTACCCTCGCCAAAAGATGGTGTAACTCCCTCAATTTCTTTCAACTCAAAAATTTCACAATCATTATTTGCTTCACTAATATTGGAAAAATCACTCTCGATAAATGTAACATCATAAAACTCAATTTCTGTCATCACTCCGCTAGGATGTTCACCAAATATTACATAACCATTTGAGCTCTTTGAATATTTTATAAAGATATACTTATTTGCTCTAGGGCCAAGTTTCCCATACTTATGGGAAGTAGTGTGAACATAACCTACACAACCCCAAGGATGCAAATGTTTCAAATTTGGTTTTGCATTATTCCATAGTTCATATGGGGTCGAAGGAACTAACTTAAAAGGCACACAATTCAAAATGTAGGCTACAGCTAGAACAGCATCCCCCCAAAAGGATATTAGCAGGTTAGCTTGCACCATCATTGATCGAACAATTTCCAATAAAGTACGATTTCTTCCTTTCGCAACACTATTTTGTTGTGCTGTGCCAGGAATCGTTAATTGCCTGCGTATCCCTTTTTGTTCATATAGTTCTTAAAACTCTATGGATAAGTACTCTCGACCCTGATCAATTTGTAGAATTTTTAAATTCATTTCTTTCTAATTCTCAACCATAGCTACAAAGCGCTTGAAGTAGTCTAATGCTTCAAAGCGATGAGAATTAGATAGACATGACTGAAATGTGAGTAGTCATCTATAAATGTGAGAAAATAGAGAAGACCCCAATAGGCTTTCTCTAGCTAGTCTAGCCATTCTATCTTTTCCTATATGGCCTAGTCTAGCGTGCCATTTCAATGAATTAGAAACAACATTATCATCATTTGAAACCATAAAAGAAAATGAGGAATTATCTAAATCCAACATAAAGAAACCATTCAAAAGAAAACCATGTCCATACAAAGCCCTATCCAAATAAAAGTCCAGCTGAGGGCCATAAAAAAGAAAAGTAAAACTAAGTTTCAACATAGAGATAACTGAAAATAGATTATATTGAACACCAGGTGCATATAGCACATCATGAAGAAGTAATAAGCGCCCTAAACGCATCATGAGTTGGTAGGTGCCAACTCTAAGCACTTCCTCCTGGGTTTTGTTACCCAATATAACATACTGTCTGCCAACTGGTATTTTTCTATAATCTATGAACCCAACTCGATCTCAAACTACATGTTTGGTTGCTTCTATGTCTACAATCCATTCAGGAATTGAGTGAGAAAAAAAAATGTGAACAAACATAAGTAATGAGAGAGTTGTGTTTAAGGGGTAACTTATTTGCCTCAGTGCACTCACGAGCAAAGTGTCCCATTTTTCCACAGTTATAGCATTTCAATTTAGACTTGTCCTTGCTAGCACACTTGTCTCTGCTATATTTTGCTACTTTTCCATCCTTTGGCCCAAGACTTTTGGCAGTTCCAGCAGATCTCCCATGCTGTTTACACTTAGGCATGAATGCCTTGCGCTTTCCATCTTTGGCAACAAGTAGAATTTTACAGTGCGCATCTATGCGCTCCGCCTCTAACTCCCAATGGCAAGATATATCAACAAAAGTCTTAATATTCTCACTGTGTGTCAAAACAAGTTTTATTTGCTCCCAAGTTGACTCGGGCAATGATCGTATCACAGCAGTAACTTGCTATTCGTTAGTAAGATTATTGCCAGCAGCCTTCAGATCACGAATCAAGGCAGACATCGACCTCAAATGCTTAGTCATGGTATGTTTAGGGTCTATAACATACTGCTCAAACCTCAAGGTGAGTGCACAGAGCCTAGTAGCTGATGTTCCCCCATAGGTGATTTTCAGTTGGTTCCATATATCTTGGGCAGTTGAGCAGTTCTCAAACTCCCCAATAAGATCATTGTGCATGCTGCTAAGCATGGTAAAGTGTGCACACCAATCTTTCTTTGCCCAAGCCTGATAGGCTTCCATATTACGACGATGTTGGGAAGTATTCCCTTCCTCAGGTTGAATCATAAGGTGAGACAGATTCTCAATGACCTCTTGTTCATTAAGCAAATATTGGATTTTTCTATGCCACATGTCATGGTTGGTCTCGTCCAATTTCTCTCCTTTAGTAAGGTCAGCAACTACGTTCTTAGTGGTTATTATCACTACATTCATTACGCAAGATTGACATTAGTACATATTTAATTTTATACAAAAATCTAACTAGACTATGAGACAATGGAATTCCTTCCTACATAGTGAGATCGAAAATTTCGTGAAAAGCTAGTAATCATCTCTCACTATATGAGTCAAATTACCATATCCAATTAATTTTGAATAAAATTTATTTTTAAATACTCAAAACTCATGCACATATACTCCATTCATAAAAAAATAAAAAATAAAAAAAAAATCATAATTATTGCACATAGGCTCCACCTGAAACCTCATTGGTAATTTGGTGCAACATGTTAAGGTGACTTTAAAGTATATCGATAGACGTGAAACACATCCCTTTACATGGCCTCAACAATAAAATTACATTCCCAATATTACATTTCTAAAGAAAATCCTACTACAAATTTTCTAGGAGAATAATAAATAAATAGGAATGACACGTCATCAATATACTTATAAGGTACACCTTATCCATTCACATAAAAAATATATATATATATATACAATACAAATGAGCCCAACAAATTACCAATATCAACTCTATCCATTTTTATAACATAAACTAATGAACTCAAACATTCAATCATAGTATGCATGATGGTTTAATGGATAAAGAGCCCACATTCTCAACTAATGAGAATGGTTTCATAGGTCATTAAAAGTAGAGACACATATTCAATGTGGACATACATTTAATAATAACTCAATACATATATCTACAACTGATTTATATAAATATCACATAACACAAAAAATTTGGACCTGAGGAAGTATGACAAGTTTTTTTTTTAAACATTTTAAAAAAACATTTTCGACTATCTATTTCAAATAAAAAAAAAAGAAATAAATCAACTTTAAACACCAACACATGATTACACGTGCCAAAAGTGACAAAAAAAGGCGTCGGAATCCTCCGCACGCGCCCTCACGCACCGCCTATGCTTGTGGGCTTCTTTTTGCTCTAGAGGCTATTTTGTCTCTGCTTCACTTGCCGCAGCAGAGAGTGTACATCATCTCCGCCTCTTACGGTGTTTTCAGACTTTATACACAAAGTTAAGTGATTTTAATGTGTATCTTTGTCGGTAAAGTGATTAGAAAACGGAGCCAAATGGATGGGTGGACTAAACTTTCTCTTACCAAGAGTGGGACAGGAAAAACAACTACTGTTCATTGTCTTCTTCCTTGAGCCAAAAATTCTGGATTTTTTTTTTTCAATTTCAAGCACCCATGTTCAATTGATCATAACTTACTCATACGACGTCCAAATCAAGCATATGATATATCAAATTAAAGCTATTGAACCTAGCTTTCTAAACATGTAATATTTATTTCCATAAAGTAAGATATGATTGGTTGATATGAGACTCAAAATCACGGTCTCAACATGAACTTCAAAAATTAGGGTTTCAGATTTGTTCTTCTATATGCAACGAAACTTCACCAAATTTAATAGAAATGTTTCTGACATTATAGGTAATATTTTCATGTAAATAATTCAACCTTAAACATGTCATAACGTTGTCTCTAATGAAAAAATTGAAACACAAACAGTCATGACATATCATCAATTACATGCTTTTACACTCATTTCAAAACATCAAATAACATGTAATTATATTCATATGGATGAAAACAAGCAACCTAGGCTCTGATACCAATGTTAAATAAGGTTAAATCGAATTACCTCAAGGAGTGGAATTTCCACAAGGTCGGATCTTTACTCGTCTTACGGCCCACATCACTTTGTTGTTTGCACCTCTACGTCATTTAGGAGGCTACTAGAGTCTCCTAGATAATTCCATGCTTCAAGATCAAGAAATCTAGATGGTTTCTCTAGAAAAATGTAGAGAGAGATGGGAGTTTTTCTTAAACTTTTCCACACCCAAATAAATGTACGTCTATTTCAAAGAGTTTTCATACCTGGAAGTTAAGTAACTTCCCTGAAAATGAGGAAATTAAATAACCTCCCTAAAGTTGTGATAGTGGTGGGGAGTTAACAAATAACTTCCCCACCTATGTGGAGCAATGGACATAACTTGGTCATGGGATTTATCCATTACCAACAGTTTTACCTCATTTGTATCTCTTTGTTATTTTCTTCAATGCAGGTTTGTTATTTTGAAAAAAAAAAACTTGCTGAATAAATAATGTACTTTTCCATTTTGAGATAAAGGACACATTTGTTGCAATTCCAATAGTTACATCCTTCGGCCATTATCAAATTTCAAAACGGAACAGTGTATTATTCTTTCTGAAATTCCTAAGAGGTGTTGTTGTCAGAATTGCGAGGAATGTGCCCTTAATTAAGTATAACTAGACCAGGAAATTGAAGAAGGGTTTTCTTGAGCTGAGCATGTTTAATGTTTAGTGTTGCTTCTTTTTTTTTTCTTTTATCTTTTTGGTTTTTGAGGGACCTGAATCACTTTGCTTTTCTATCTCTTCTTTCTCCTTGATCTTTTTAGATGTGATTATCAATTTATTTTTAGTTTGAGGAGTCATCAAAAGTTTGGATCATATTTTTCTTTTATCCTTTTAGTTTAACAATCTAAAACCTTTTTTTATGTTGTGCACCATTTTTATCCTTTGAAATTTATAGTTTGAGGAGTCATAAAAAATTATGGCATATTGCTATTTTGTTCATTAAAATATTAATATTAATATTACATAGTAATGTTGATAGAAACCAATTATGTATGAACTTATTAATGCAACCCTGAAAAGAATGTTAATTTCTCTTTGAATTAATACAAATATTTTCCCTTGAACATTAAGCCATCTAAAACCTCAAGAATGATGTTGGGTTTCAAAAATACTATTAGCATCAAATATTCATGCCAGGAAATTACTTTGTAAAATGGTGATTTTCAATATATGCTCAGATTTTAGGAACACTTCTATTCAAGGCTGAATTTAGCAAGTTAGAAGAGGTTGTAAATTCTATGGTCTTAGGTGGCTTAATGTTCAATGGTGAATATTTTGTTTTTAGTGTGATAAAATTAAATACTAGCAGTTCTAAATATTTTATAGAGCCAATACAACCTAGGTAGGACAAGTTATGTTGGGACAGTATTTATATCATCATAGCCCTTTTTAAAAAAAAAAAAAAATTGCTGCATTCCCTATCAACTTATAGAATCTATTGGTGTTTTCTTGAACGGATATTTTTTCTTCAAAATCAAATCATCAACAATTTTAAAAGTTGTGTTGAGTTTTGAAAACAACATTAGCATCAACTTTTGATATATATATATATATAAAGGAAAATTCTATACACAATATTATCATTCCACTTGCATCCCACTAAATAAGATGTGGCACATTTACCATCATTGAATGATAAGTTATTGCATGCTTCTTTATCTTTCTTTATCATTAAATGATGATAAATGTTAAAAGTTGTGTTGAGTTTTGAAAACAACATTAGCATCAACTTTTGATATATATATATATAAAGGAAAATTCTATATACAATATTATCATTCCACTTACATCTCACTAAGTAAGATGTGGCACATTTACCATCATTGAATGATAATTTATTGCATGCTTCTTTATCATTAAATAATGATAAATGCGCCACATCATATATAGTAGGATGCAAGTAAGATGTTAATATGGTGTATAGCATTACTGCTCATTCAAAGCTAAATTATAAAAATTACTATCTAAGTATGCTTAGTTTTTAGAGCTTTATCCACCACCTATTTTGAGAGCAAATCTATTACTATCAAGACAAACAAATTCAACTCCTTATTAACTAATAAAATATATTGATATTTTTTTAAACAAATATTTTCCCTTAAACATATGACCATAAAAAAAACTTTAAAAATAGAATTAAGTCTCAAAAATAGTGTTAGTATCAAGTTTTGATGTGAAAAATTACTGTATAAAACAGTAATTTTCAAAAGATGCTTTAATTAGATATTAGATTCTATTCAAAGTTCAATTTATCAAGTTAGAAAATGTATAACTTTAAATTCTAAAAATTTTGATAATCAATTATTTAACAGTGAATATTTGTAAAAGAAAATTCCTTAATTTTATCTGCTTTTTTAAACAAGTTGTTTTTCAAAAAAGGACTTGCCAATACTAGGGCTGAGCACCGACTGTTCGGAGTCGGAATTGTGGTCCTCCAACTCCGACTCTGACTTTGTTGGAGGCCGAATTCGACCTTCGAGTTCGACTCCGATTGCAAGTGACTCTGCTCCGACTCTGACTCCGACTTCTCGGAGCGGAGTCGGAGTTTGGCTTTTTTTTTTAGACTTTTTTTTCTTAACTCAGTTAATATTTCAATTTTACAATTTGGGACTCTAATCGGATTTGGGCCTCTAGAACAATTTTTTTTTTTAAATATAATTCAAGATTTCTAATTTATCTAACCAAAATTATCAACACAATGAAGATTCTTACTCCTTAGAAATACACACATTAAATCCATCACACTAGAAAATAAAACTAAATTCAAAATTCATCACTATAAAAATAAAACTAAATTCAGAATTCATCACACTATAAAATAAAACTAAATTCAGAATCCATCACACTATAAAATAAAACTAAATTCAAATGTGCAACCAAAATTAAAAACTAAATTAAAACTAAATACACATATTAAAAATACATAACCAAAATAACAACCTAAAATCATTCATTCAAAATTACAAATTAAACATACATAACTAAAAATTACAAACTAAAATAATTCATACAAAATTATTATCAACTATTGGATTGGTAGCATCAATCGGTTGTTCTGGGGCTGGAATGTCAGGACAAGATGCACCTGTGGATGTAGGAGTCATTGTGCCTTCCATATCTATGATTTAATAACTAGAACTGTAGAGCACAACAAACAAGATAAACATAAACAAGATAAATTCATGAAGTAAAACCATAAACTAGAGCCCTAATTGTCAAGTAGATATGTAAAAACAACGCAAAATGATATTATTATTTTTTACCAACAGCTTCTTAAAGTAGATTATTATTTTTCATTTGTAAAAAAATTTATGTATATCAAGTTTCATAATAACTGGGTTATTTTTGCTCATACGGCTACTATATATGTTGTAATTAATTATAACTAAAAGCCAGCAAAGCCGCGTGGGCCCAATTACTTGTTCAACATATATATGTTATTAGCTAGCTAGATTGCTCAATATATGTATAGATATGATCGTCTTTATAGCTAGATTGCTCAAGAAAGGTTTCCAAACGTCTACTTCTATGGACAAGTTTAAATAATTAAAATGGACAAGTTTACTTTGTTTGACCTTTTTATCATCATTGGCTTCTAGTATTTGTTCATAATTAAAGATGGCAATAAATGGCAGACAACCATGTCCCCTCTCATTCTCCTCACTTCTAGTATAATAGTTAAACTCAAACACACATATAAATCTTACAGTGTTTATAGAAGACTATCAGTGTTTTCAACGCCACCTGTTGAAAAAGAAGAAATTGACAAAAATATAAGCATATTTTATCCATGAGATAAGTAATTCACTGAATATAAAACATTAAAAAGATACCCTCAAATTTAAAATGTTGTGTGTTATGAGTTCAATATGCACACATTTTAAAATAACATCATACAACTTAGAGATAAGACACTGCCAAACAGCGTACCTCACTAAAAGAAAACTAAATTTAACATAGTCCAGGTCCATATTTCAAATGCATGAAAAACAGATGAAATCCCTTAATGAACAATAATATGAAGAGTCCAAAGAACCAATTTGTAAATTCTAATGACTCCCTATCCATCATTATGTAGTAGCTTCAACCAGTAAATATACTAACTTTTAGTCCTAGGATTTGCAACAAATCTTGGAAAGACTCTGACATGCCCTAACTATATCCAATTGACCAAAATATCTCATACATGTAGAAGCCCATGCATTAGGATAATGTTGGATGCATGGAACATGATGAAAAGGCAATGTAGTAGCAAGTTATCCTAGTCAAATTGGCATAAACACCCATCTAACAATGATAGACCATACGATGTCTTCTAACAAACCCAGCACCTTCTCTGGAATAAAATATTATTAAATAAGTAAACAATTTTAACAAGAGACCACATGTTACAGCAACACATAAGGGTCATTATACACAACACAAAAGGACTAGACCACACAAAACATCAACCAGAGAGAGAGAGAGAGAGATGACTGGAGAATCGGAGGCTGGGGTTGGGCTGCGGCTGAGATCGGGTGCCGTTTCATGTGGCCTTCGAGTGAGCTGTGAGATGAATTAGGAGTGAGGCTGTAAGCTAAAGCTAGGGTTCCTGGAGCAACGCAAGTGAGGGAATTGAATTTGGGGGACTGAGTACTAAGGGTCGGGGGTGTGGGGGGGGGGNTATATAATATAACTATATATTATATAAGTATAAATATATATAGTCTAATACTATACAGTATATTATATATATAAACTATTTATATATATAATATTATAATATATAAAATAAAATAAGATATTTTATATTATATATTAACTATATATATAGTATATATTATAATATATACTATAAAATATAATATAGTTTATATATATAGTCTATAATTATACTAGTAAAGTATATAACTATATATTATATATTAACTTATAGTAAATTAGTAATGTTTAACTTAAACTATACTATATATATAATATTATAATATATAAAATAAAATAAGATATTTTATATTATACTATTAACTCTATATAAATAGTATATATTATAATATATACTATAAAATATAATATAGTTTATATATATAGTTTATAATTATACTAGTAAAACATCAATGAGTATTTGATTTACGGTTGAGTCTCCTCTCTTTTTCTCTCTAGGGAAAAAGAGGTGGTGTGTGGGGTCCACTCAAGATTCTAACAGAATTGAGTAGTGGGGAGGGAGACTGTGAGTGGAGTGGAGTGGGGTGGTCTGGTACGCAAAATACGGTTGTAGGGAGGAGAAAGAGTTTTTCCAGGGACAAATCAGGGAGGCCTACAGCGGTTTGTGGTGGATAGAATGAATGAAATAGAGGAACGTTGGGGGAAACTTAGACTAACAGAGGAAGAAGTCAGTGATATTGTGATTGGAGATGAGGCTTTAGAGGAACTGCAGAGAAAAGTTGAATGCAGTGTTGTTGGTAAAATATGGATGGATCGAAAGTTGAGTGCCATGGTAGTAGAAAATACAATGGGAAAGGTCTGGCGTATCAATCAAAGAGCAAAATTTCAAGAAGTGGGAGTAAACATCTTTGCTATCCAGTTTGCCAATGAAGCTGATAAGATGAGAGTAATGGATGATAGACCTTGGCTGTTTGACAGCTACATGTTTGTTATAATGCCCTTTAATGGATTCATTCCACCTCAAAAAATGGATTTCTCGAAAGAAAGAATGTGGGTCTAAATGCAAGAGCTGCATGTAGTATGTATGAATGAAGATGAAGGAAGAAGAATTGGTAATACTATAGATGAAGTTATTGAGGTAGAGACACAGGTCGATGGAAGTGGCTGGGGTAGTTTTCTGAGGGTTTTGATGTTAATGGATCTGTCAAAACCTTTAGCAAGAGGAAGGACTATCTTAGTCAAAGGTATCAAGTACTAGATTCCCCTAAGGTATGAAAAACTTCCCCATCTTTACTTTGAATGTGGGCGTATTGTTCACAAGGAGGGTAAATGTGAGGAAAAAACAGGACTTGCGGGTGCACAGTTTGGGGTCTGGTTGAGAGCTGGTATGAGGGTAGGAGGTTCAAAACACTTCAGAGATCATTCAAGGAAAGAGGACAGTCAGACAATGGAGACAAATGGGACAAATTCTGGGAGTAATAATAATAAGGAGAGGGAGGAGAAAGGAGAGTCAGTTGATAAGTCACAAACAGGAGAAGAGAAAATTATTGAATCTGAAACTATAGAAGGAAGTGAGGGGTATGAAGAGGGACTAACAGAGGTGATAGTTAAAGAGACTGAAGTGTTAGCTCTTGCAGAACATAGAGTAGAGGAGGCTGCTTTTAAGGTTACTTTTGTTGAGGTAGCTGAAAAAGGAAGTGGAAGGTGGAAAAGAAGAGTGAGGGGTATGGCAATAGAAGATGATGTTAGTAATACAGTTAGCTTAGAAGAGAGAAAAAGGAAATGTAAAAAAGAGAAGGGGAATAGAGGGAAAAACAGAGAAAAAATGAAACAAGGGTAGAAGGGGAGGAGATGGAAGAATCAAAAAAGAAAGAGGTGGAGGCTGTTAAGCAGCTCCACCTATCTCAATGAAAACACTAAGCTGGAACTGCCAAGGGCTTGGGAACCCTTGGACAGTTCAAGACCTCTACCAGATGGTGGAGGAGAAGAGACCCAATGTAGTTTTCTTAATGGAAACTAAGCTGACTAATAGAAAGGCTGAAACAGTGAAGAGAAGGTTGAAATGTGATGGCTTTTTTGTAGTGGAACCTTTGGGAAGGAAGGGAGGACTAATCATGCTATGGGACCATACTATTATTGCTGAGGTGGCCAATTACTCACAAAGACATATAAGCCTTTCGATTATGAATGAGAAAAGGCATGAAAAATGGTTACTCACAGGGTATTATGGAGAACCTGAGGTTAGCAAGAGAGGAGCCTCTTGGAGGTTCTTCTCCTCACTTAAACCAGATAAGAACACGGGTTGGGGAGTTATTGGAGATTTTAATGAAATAGTAGCACGCAATAAAAAAATGGGTGGAAGGCCAAGGAAGGAGAGTCTAATGGCAATGTTCAGAAATGTGTTGGGAGATTGCGGATTGTTTGATTTGGGTTGGAGAGGAGATAAATTTACTTGGAGCAATAAACATGAAGATGACACTTTTAGCAAAGAAAGATTAGATAGATCATTGGCTAATGCAAAATGGAAAAATTGTTTTAAGGAAAGCTAGATAGAGGTGATGGTTGCTAGATGCTCAGATCACAGGCCATTGCTATGGGTTATAAATCAAGATAGAAGAGTGGGGGAGTGGAAGAGAAGGGTGTTTAGATATGAAGCTAGCTGGGAACTGGAGGAGGAATGCTCTGAGGTACTGAAGCAAGTGTGGACAAATGAAGGAAATCACAACCTGCACTCATACCTGGAAAGAAGTAAGTCTGCTTTATTAAGGTGGAGTAGACATAAAGGGGTTAACTTTGAGAAGGAAATAGAAGAGAAAACAACAGAGTTGAAAAGGTTGCAAGGGGATGAGTGTAGAGGGAACGAACAAGCAATTAAGACACTGCAGAGGGAGGTAGAAAAAATGTTAGAACAAAAGGATTTGAAGTGGAGACAACGAGCCAAGCAAAACTGGTACCAGCTAGGGGATAAAAACACTAAGTTCTTTCATAGTTGTGCTACTCAAAGAAAAGTAAGAACAAAATTTTAGAAGTGAGAGATGAAGATGGAAGATGCTGGTCCAGACAAGAAGAAATTGAGGTGGCCTTTAATGAATACTTTGTGGAGTTATTCACCACCTCAAACCCAAGTTCAAAAGATTTTGAGAATTGCATTGCTTAGATGGAAACCAAAGTTACCAACCATATGAATGATGGACTATCAAAAGAATTTACAAGAGTGGAGATTGAGGAGGCTATTCATCAAATGGCACCTTTCAAGTCCCCTGGACTAGATGGTTTTGGAGCTTGCTTCTATTAAAAGCATTGGTCTATCATTGGAGATGAAGTCAGCAAAACTATCCTTTCTTGGCTGAATGGTAACTCTTTTGCCCCTTCTATTAATCATACTTTTATAGCACTCATTCCGAAGGTTAAGTGTCCTATAAAAGTCCGTGAATATAGGCCAATCAACCTCTGTAATGTGGTCTATAAGATCATATCTAAAGTCTTAGCTAATAGGATGAAAAAGTTTCTAAATGTTATAATCTCTCAAAATCAAAGTGCTTTTATACCTGGGAGATTGATAACTGACAATGTAATGATAGCATATGAGCTTTTGCATTCTATGAAAGCTAGGAAAAAGGGAAGAATGGGAGCTATGCCATCAAGTTAGCTATGTCAAAAGCATACGATCGAGTGGAGTGGGGTTTCCTAGAAGCAGTCATGAAAAAATTGGGATTTGGTGCTAATTGGATTCAACTTATCATGGGCTGTGTGAAGTCAGTGTCCTACTCAGTCATGGTTAATGGACAATCTGGACCCATTTTTTTTTCTCCCTCTAGAGGATTGAGACAAGGAGATCCTTTATCTCCTTATCTCCTCTTGCTGTGTGCTGAAGGACTCTCAACTTTGTTGAATTATTCAGATTTGAAAGGGGTAACAAGGGGGGTGAATGTGGCAAGGGGAGGAGTTAGAATCAATCATCTTTTGTTTGCGGATGATTGTGTTCTATTTGGAAGGGCAACAGTGGAGGAGTGGTACAAGATTCAAGATCTTCTTCAGGTGTATGAAAGGGGTTCAGGTCAGATTCTTAATAAAGAAAAATTTGCCATCTTTTTAAGCTCAAACACAAAGTTAATTGATCAATCTCGCATAAAAACTGCTGGTGGATCAGTAATGGTAGGGTTTTATGAGAAATACTTGGGGCTTCCTTCAGTAGTTGGTAGATCTAAGTACCTTACTTTCAGGGCCATTAAGGAAAGAGTGTGGAGAAAAGTAGCTAATTGGAAAAACTCTTTCCTTTCAGCTGTAGGAAAGGAAGTTCTCATCAAAGCAGTTTTTCAAGCAGTTCCCACATACACCAGGAGTGTTTTCTTGTTCCCAAAAAAGCTATGTTATGAGCTTAATGGTCTGATGGCCAAGTACTAGTGGGGCAATCAGAAAACCAATAAAGGTTTACATTGGGGTAGCTGGGACAAATTGGGACAACAAAAAGACAAAGGGGGCCTTGGTTTTAGAAATGTGGAATATTTCAATTTGGCATTACTTGCTAAACAAGGGTGGAGAATTCTTACAAACTCCACAAGTTTGGTGGCCCAGATTTTCAAGGAAAAATATTTCAGCATGTCCTCATTCTTGGAAGCAAAATTGGGAAAAAGACCCTCACACATTTGGAAAAGTATAAGGCAGGCTTCTGAGTTAATCAAGGAGGGGATGATGTGGAGAGTTGGGAATGGGATAAGCATAAAGATCTGGAAAGATAAATGGCTAACTGTTCCTTCTAATTTCAGTGTTCAATCTCCAGTCTCGAGGTTACAAAGAGAGGCAATGGTGAAAGAATTGATCATAGAAGAGGAGAGGACTTGGAATGAGGCTCTAATTCGTGAGATTTTTGTGGAAGCTGAAGTGGAGCAGATTCTCAGTCTTCCTTTGAGCAAGATGGGTGGTGATGATAAAGTGGTGTGGGGTCTTTCACAAAAAGGGCTCTTCTCTGTGAGAAGTGCTTATTACCTAGAGATGGAAAGAACAAGAAGGAATAAAGGGGAGTCTTCAACAAAATTCAAAAAAGATCAAAGATGGGGCAACATTTGGAAACTGAATGTTCCAGAGAAAGTAAAACTTTTCCTATGGAAAGCTGGGAATAACTACATAGCCACAAGAAGTAACCTGTTGGCAAAAAAAGTAATGGGAAGTGATCTATGCCCAGTTTGCAAATTACACAAGGAGTCAGTTATGCATGTTTTATGGCAGTGTGTGGCATCCACTGATGTTTGGATCGAATCCAGTGCTAGAATTCAGAAGTGGAGTATATTAGAAGATAGCCTACTGGATTTGATAGATAAGATGGCACATATTCTGTCTAAAGAGGAAATGGAAGAAGTAGCAGTGGTAATGAGAAGCATCTGGCTAAGGAGGAATCAATTTGTGTTTGATAATAAATTCATACCACCTAGGCAACTTACTAATGCAGCAAGAGGGCAGCTCAGAGAATTTTAGAGGGCCAAATCAGTAATAAAACACACAAACTCCAACAGAATGCTTATGAAACAAGAAGGATGGAAGAAATCTACTGCAGGAAGTGTGAAAGTCAATTTGGATGCAGCTCTTGATCAAAAAAAAGGAAAAGTTGGGCTTGGGATAGTTATAAGGGATGAAATGGGAGAGGTTCTCACTACCTGTTGTGATCAGAGACTACATGTTCAACTTCTAGCTATGGCTGAATGTTTAGCACTCTGGAAAGCTTTGGAATTATGCGGAGATCTTGGCTTCTGCCGAGTCTTATTTGAGGGTGATGCTCAGGTAATAATTAAAGCTGTTAATGAGGAGAACTTAGATTATCCTTTATATGGTAGCATTGTGCTGGATGTGAAGAAAATGTTAATGCAACAGAAGGGATGGAAGATCCAGTTTGTACACAGGAGCTCAAATGGAGTGGCACACAGATTAGCTAAGGAAGCCTTACACTTAGATACAGAGATTATTTGGATGGAAGAGATACCAACTTGTATAGCTGAGTGCATAGAAAAGGAAAAAAGATGTAATTCATAAAACTTTCATTGATGAATACAAATACCCTTTACTTCAAAAAATAATTACACTAGTAAAGTATATAACTATATATTATATATTAACTTATAGTAAATTAGTAATGTTTAACTTATTCTTATTATAATATTATATATTAATTATTATATATTAGTATTACATGTTATTATACATTAGTAATTAGTATTATATGTTAATATGTTCTTACACATTAGTGGCTTAGTGCTTATACATTATCAGTCTTACATGTTATTATAGATTGATTAGTGATTACTATACATTACTATTAAACATTATTATATTTTAAATATTTATATATTAGTGTTATATGTTATTATGCATTGATTATTATACATTACTAGTACATGTTATTATGTTATACAATAGTATTAAATGTTATTATACATTAATTATTATATATTAGTATTACATGTTAATATGTTATTATGCATTGCAACATTAGTGGCTTATTGCTTAATACATTATTAGTTAGTATTACATGTTATTATAGTCTATAGATTGTATAGTATTACTATACATTAGACTTTAGTACTAGTACTACATGGTATATTAGGCACATTAGTGTTACATGTTATTATAGTATAAGACTATAAATGTATTATTTTAGGTACATTTGTTCATATTATTCATAAAATCTATATCATCAATAATTTAGTTATTAACACATTACTTTTACATGTTATTATAAATTTTTTATTTATATAGTTGTGTTTATCCATTAGTTTTACATATTATTATACATTAATATTATAATGTTACATGTTTATATTCATTATAGTGTTTATACATTATTATTTATTAGATGTTAATATATTGAAAACACATATTTTTATAAAATATGCACACTATCGGATCGGAGTCGGAGTTGGGGTCGGAGTCAGAGGATTAGTCGGAGTCGGAGTCGGTGGGTCGGATTCGGATCGGAGCGGAGGCGGAGTCAGAACACCTCCACCTCCGACTCCGACTCCTGACTTTCAATGAAAAAAAACTCCGACTCCGACTCTGACTCCGAGAAGTCGGAGTCAGAGTTGGATTTTTGGATTTCTGCTCAACCCTAGCCAATATATCAAATTTAAAAATTGAAACAAATCTAAACCTATCATACAATCTAAATTTGTCACCATTTTTTTTACAAAGTTTGTTGTTACAATTAGAGTACTAATTTAACCATTCATAAGAAATTTTCAAAAACTCATTTGAAAAAGGAAAACGGTTAATTTTATTGGTGCAAATGTTATTCTTATTTTCAATTTTATTGAATTGTTTAGGCAATTTTTTTTTTTTTTTTGAAATAGACTTCATTCCATCCAAGGAAACCAAAGTTACAACTGTGACTAATCAATACAAGAAAATCCAGATTACTAGCCAAACTGCTCAACTGTGAGGGGCTCCTCCGCCCATAAATTTCTTTATGGCAGATATTGTCTTAACTTCTATATACTCTCAATTGACAACAGTCAATTGAGAAAACGCTCTGTAAAAAATAGAACTGAAACGACCTCTCTTCAAAAGAGAGAGGTACTAACACGCTCCACCCTCCCTAGGAGGAGGAGTACAAACACCCACCTTCCTCCAAAGGAGGAGTGAGACAGCCACCCACCTTCCTCCAAAAGAAGAGTGGGACTTCACTGCTATGGACCTCAAGTCCAATAGCCTATTTCTTATTATTATAAAGTAAGGCAAATAAAGCACCTAAAAACAAAATATATGATCCAAACAAAACATATGGGCCCAATCTAAGCACATGGGTCCATTAGACAACTAAGCCCATGGACCATGTCTGATTGCAAGAGGGATCTAGGGTTTCATCATAAACTTTGCCGCCGCCTCCCTTTCTTCAAACAGGCTCACCAGCGCACGGACACCGGCATCCACAGACGGTTCACTGGAGTTGCATTTCGGCAAGGGCACCGGCTTCTGCACATCCACGAGACAACCTTTTCCACACCTATCCCTCACGCAGGTCACCCCCCCGACCGAGGTCCCATACCACCCAGCAAACGCATGTCGCCACCTATCCCTCACGCAGCTGCACTTCGTTACTTTTCAGTAACGTCCTCCATGGGGTTGCCGTGTGCTGGGCAGGCCAACCACACCTACAGCCAGAGCATTTTCAAGAAAACTACTCTGTTATATGCTCTGTTTTATGCTCTGGAACCAGAGCGTTTTCAAGAAACCCGACCGGGAGCAATTGATCGATAACCTCATTCCCTTACTTTCTCCGTTCACTTCTCCGACCACTTCTCGTGCGTGGCCATCACTACTTTTCAACTCTTTCATCAGCTGGAAAAAGGGAGAGAGAGGGGAATGAGCCACCGGGAGTTTGGCCTATGCGCAAAGCCACCGTATCACCACAATCCCTCACCAAGCAAACTTATTCTAAAAACCAGGAAACCAGAAAAAAACTAGCTAGCAAAACCAAAAAAAAAAAAAAAACAGAAAAAAGAGAGGGGAGGAGGGGGGGGGGGGAGGGGAGGAGGGAGCCTCGGCTCCCACCTCCCTGTTGGACGGCACTTCTTTAGGTTAAGTGTGTGCGATAGTTAGTTAGTTGGATTAATTGTTTAGGCAATTTGTCTGTCATAAAAAGTTAAGGGTTTTATAGCTTTCGAATGTTATTGCGTTATTCTTAAGAAAATAAAATATTTATTGTAATAGTAAATTTACAAATATTCAGGACATTTTTTCATTTTTCAAGATTAAAGCATATAAATTAAAAGATTTCTTAGAAAATAATGCAAAAAAAAAAAATCTTATTTATCTTATTCATAATTTTCTGATTTCTATCTTTTTTTTTTTTGGACAACGGAGAAATTAATGTTCTCGATGTTTTAGATTTGTTATTGTAATAAATATTGTTTTTCTTGAAAACTTTAATAAACATTCAAAACTGTAAATAATTTCTTTTTGAATGAAAAATAGTTGCGAATACATCAGAATAAAAAGCTTACACTAATACAAACTTTTATTAAAATTTAAAATACAAATGCAAATGCAAATTGTCTCCATTTTTTTTTTCAAGTTTTAATTATATTTTTAAGAATAAGAACTCAATAACAACAGATTTTAAATACTTTTCTGTTTAATTTTATCGTTGCTAACTTTGTTGGCAAGGAAGATCAAAATCAATCTGTTGTAAAATTTTGTATTCAAATTCATTATGTTAACAAATTAATAGAAACATTTATATAATAACAAAGAATTTAAAAAAATTCATTAAGTGTAACATTTGTAAATCAAGAAATTTTTTTATAAAATAAGCCAAAAAAAATGTTAATTATTTTATTCAAAGTTTTTTTTATTTACTGCCTTCTTTTTTTTTTTTAATAAGAATGGAATGTTTTTGGTATTTCCAACTGGTTATTCTAAAAATTGAAACAAACGCAAACTTTTATTAATACTTTTATTGAATTCCAGATTTAAATTATTCTTGACAAATATGAATGTAAGCTTATCAAATGATGAATTTCATCTATGCAACTACTTTTTATTTATGATTTTATTTGATTTCATAGGTGTGATGACCCGCTTTTATGTGTATTTTCACTGAAAGAATATTTTAATTTAATTAAATATTTTATAGTGCTTTTATTTTAAATTATCGGGTTTTAATTGGATTTTATTGGCGGTTGAATTTAAATTGCGATTTAATTTATTTTGGCTTGTTTTTGGTTTTAAAAATTTAATAGTTGGTTTTTACTAGTTATTTATTTTATTTTAGCTTAACGATGTGTTTAAAATATTTTCTTGGTGTTTATTTATTTATTTGATGTAGTGTTTAATTCATTTTAATCGCTTTATGTTTTTATATCGTTTTCGGCTGATCAGTCTTTGGACTTCCGATGTGAGGACTGGACCTCATTTGTTTTCTTCCATCTGTTCTTTTCCTTTTCTTTTTCTTTTTCTTCTTTTTCTTTTTTCCCTTTTTTCTTTTTTTTCCTCTCCTCTCTCCCGTTCGGCTCTCTCTCTCCCCGCGCCTCTCTCTTTCTCTCTCTCCTCACCCACGCGCAACCGGCCTCCACCCAAGCCCACCGTTCGCCGGCGTCGTGGCCGGCACTGCCCCTACCGGTCGACTCCCCTCCGACCGGTGATCACCCCCACCGGTTTCCAGCCCCAACCGGCCGGCCGTTTGGCCGGAATACCCCCAGCAAGCCGCACGGCTTTTGGCTCGATCCGCCGCCGTCGCTCCACCTCCGGCCACCACCTCTTCACCACTTCATCACCGACTCCTTGCCGTCTAACCCACCCATCCCCGGCCTCAAACGGTCACCGGAGCGGCTCCCACGAGCTCAACTCCGATTTGCCCTTTTTTCGCTTCTACCGGCGTTTTCGCCGCCACCCACGGCCAAAACTCACTTCCACTAGCTTCATAAACATCCCTAGACCATTCCCTATCAATTTGGTGTCTTGGTTTGTCCCCGGTCAAAAGTGGGTATTTTGCGACCCACGGGAACAGTGCATTTGCACTGTTACGTTGCTTTCGCATCGCCGTTTGCTTCGCGCCGAACCTTCTAAAAATCCTATATAGCCTGTAAGTATTTTCCAAACTCTACTTTTAGATTTAAATGTATTTTACTCTTTCAATAATTTATTGGTTGGTTTGCTGATTCCGGACTGAGTCCGAGGAGTTCGGGGGTCGGATGGATGGAGGACGGAGTTGCTTGTTTTGTTGTGCTATGGTTGATTGTATTTGTCGAGCATTGAAATTTGCATTTACATGGCGCATGCACGTGTATTTTATTTTAATTGAGAAAATCCTATTTTATTGGCGTAAATGGATTTTTGGGAGTGTGCGTATCACGAGCCCAAGCCGGGATGGGTTATTATCTCGGTGGAGCTCCTCTGGTCACTCGGGAGTGGATAATACTGAGTGACATCCCCTGGGTTGTCGCTGGGCGACGACCGGATCGCACGATACGGTAACGCTGTCGTGTCGACTCCGTGGTTCCTTAGAGTGGCGGGGACTAGAGGATGGCCTGGCCAGGTACGCGCGGATGGAGGCGCGAGTCTGGGCATCACTCGTGTAGGTGTCACACGCGTAGACGTTACCTGCGGTGTGGCACAGAGCCAGAGTGTGCGGATGATCCCTAGGGGAGATCATGGTGCATGCATAATCGGTTGGTTTTTATGGTTTTCGGATACGGGCCATTTTCTGGGAAAATGGCGATGGACTTGTGATCCATTTTCTGGGAAAATGGTGGTTTGGGCCATTATCTGGGATAATGGCGAGGCTTGGTTTTAAAGGTTATGTTTTTAAACCAAATGGGTTTTTGGCGTGCGTGGAAAATATGGTTTGTGAGTTTTGTGCATTGGCATTCATTCATGCTTGTTGTTTGAGTTTAATATGTTTTTATCTAGTGGTATTTGGATTTTACTTACCTGCGGCACCATTTTTGGTACCGTAGATTTTGGTGCAGAGTTCGAGGAGGAGGAGGAGGCTGAGCCCGAGGATGCGGCTCCGCCGGAGTTCTGAGCTGAAGTTTATGTTTCGTAGTTGGCTTTGAAACAATATTTATATCTTTTAATATTTTATTATGTACCTTTGAACCGTTTTGTATTTTATTTAAGAAAAAAATTCTGGTACTTAATTTTATGACTTTGCTATCCGCTGCGTATTTCCTTGTGCACATGCGTCGCTTGCACACACTTGGCACTCGTCGATAGGATGGTGACCCGGGTTGTCACCATCCGGACGTCTCGAATTCCTCGTGTTGGTACGTGGGGATTTGGGGGCGTCACAATAGGTAAATTATTTTTGATAAAAAAAACAAAAAATTTTATAATCTGAAAGTTTTATATATTATCTACAAGAAAACGAAACATATTGTAACAAAAAAACAAAATATATTCAGGAAGTTTCTCTTGTTTTTAGGAGGACTTTCCTTTTAGAAACAAAAGAAACATTCTGGATATTACAATTTGTAAATTAAACTTTCCTTTTATCTTTTTGTTGATAATACAATCAATATTTCAAATTATAGAATTGGTTCTTTTTTGTAAATTAAGACAACAAATATCTCAACAAAGACAAAGCAAATCTGTAAATTAAGAAATGTTTTTATAAAATAAGGTAAAATAAAGTTAATTATTTTATTCAAAAGTTTTTTATTTACTTCCTTTTTCTTGATAAGAAGGAAACATTTTTGTATTTAGTGTTGCTCCTAAAAAATAGAAGGAAAAAAGCCAATTGTTTCATGTAGTAAATATTATGAGCAATGATATGTATAGTAGCCATTTGAGGACTGCAATGCAAGTTTAGATAATTTTATCTTTAAAATTTTTTTAAATTGCAAAGATATTCTTTCTAAAATAATGTTTTTTCTCATTTAATAGAGGGCCCACACATGCAGTCTCTACTTGAGAATTGCAAATAAAATTTCTCAAGTATTATTGTTATAAGTTACAGATCAGAGAAAACATTAGATCTATTTTGTTATGCTCAGACCGTTTGTTGCAATGGCTTTAGTCCAATGTTATTGAAAGCCGAATATTTTTTTAGCGATAACATGCAATCCAAATTCAAAAGAAATTTTAGATCAATTAGGTCCACAACAAGAGACATAAAAATTGTCCTTATTTAATTCCTAGAATCTTTAGAGCAATATTAGAAGAGCTTAAATACCAACTATTCAAGCTACAAATTTCTGGTAAAGTTGCAACATATGTTTATGCGATTAAATACCAAAAAAGAGACTTCTACATGCTTATTTCTTGATTATATTAGAAACAGATTGGAAGATTTATGCTCCAAAATGTTTTGATGAAATTGAATAGCAGAAATATTTGACAAAAATCAAAATCCTCATTTCCTCATATATATATATATATATATATATATATATAATTGGCATATATTTTTTCTGCCCCCCGGCAAACGTCCCTTGGACGTTTCATTGCTACTAGTGTATACATATACATACACGAGGTTTCTACATATAAGTCGGTTACAAGATGGGAAATCTTTCAAACTAGGAAATTATCGTACAGAAGATGGCAACTTGAAGGGTACAATAATGTGGAGGAAAGAACTATATAAAATATGAGGATTACAGCGTGTAAGTTCAGTCGGTTACAAATTTAGGAAACCCTTTAAAGCAGGAATCCTACGTGGGGCAAGTTTGAAAGCGAGTTTGGGCCTTACATTGGTTTTTGGTCTAACAAATAGGACCACTTCAAATTATCCAAATAATCTCTCAGGCCTACCCACACATCACATGCCTAGTAGCCAATAAATTGTAACAGACCTAGTTTGGGTTTAAAATAAATCTAACTCATCCAATTAATACTAAAAATGGTTTTAACCTAATTATTGAATCCAATAAATTGAAGCTGAGCTTGCCAATATAGCCCATTAATATAATTTAGGCCCAATAAAATTATCTTTATAATTTTTTGTTACACAATCACCCCATGGTGACTTTCAACTTTAGGTAATTGCTACTCTTAGGAAGTTATGGCATAGAAGTTGGCGCCAAAGTACAAATGTCATGTTGGCAATTACATAGAACTCGTTGAATCTCATTGGTTGTAACTAGTTCCATTTATACTCTAAAATGCCTCATTTGTGCACGTGACATGAAGTAACCATTGTTACACAAGTTAAATGTCTTGCATCCTCAAATCTCATTTTAAGCATCACCTTGGACAGTCACACATCTAAAACAAAATGATTCCAATACTTAATAAGAACCACTTCATACTATAAACATATAAGAACATAAGTTTTCAATCATGCAGTCTCATTCATTTCGACATTAATGTGCACATTTTAAATATAGATACATTCTTTAGTCATATAGTTCATTATTGCATTAACATTCAGTCACATTCAACCTGATAAAGTCTTATTATTTCTTACTGAACGGTGCAAAACTGCAAGTGCATAGTATCGTAGTTTTATAATAAAGTGATAAGAAGAGTATCGTCCTCTAGGGATTGGTACCTTACTTTTGCCAAATACCAAAATTATATAATCTCGATTTTATCTAGAGGAATCACTAAGATTTTTGTAGTTGCAAATTAAACTAAGATCAACTCAAAGAGAAATACGCAAAGGAAATAAAACT
>QGSO01000237.1:1616041-1618541 GCA_011037825.1 Carya cathayensis
CGAGACTCGAGTGTTTGAATCTGCCTGAATTCGCTCGAGCGGCCAAAATCCTCCACTCGAGCAATCTTGTAAATCTGCAAAATGAAATATTTCAAGTCATCACTTACATTCTTTCCTCTTTAACCTCATGACCAATACACATTGTTAATCCTCATGTGTTCAAGTTAGCGACCCTTGTGGTCATGATGCTTTCTGTGGCTAGCAGATAAGAATCTAGCCTCCTTAAGAATGGCCATCATTAGGTTCAATATCAGTGATGCATTTCGGCATTGTTATCTGCCCCAACATCATGGTACCTTCTTTATTATCGTGGTCTTTTAAGTATTTTACCTCAAACAACCAAACTTGCATTTCATTCAATTTCCTTTTCTTTTTATTTAGTCTTTCCTTTCGTTATCTTTCATTCATTCAATATATGTGTGTGTGTGTGTGTTAGAAACATGAAGTTCATTCAATCCATGCATCAAATGTAATAATAAAGGTATATGTAAAATTGGCTATCAAAGAACGATCAGTACACATATATCCTTAAAACAAGTCCCTATAACATAGTTTGCAAAAATCACATTTCTATTTACAATAAGCAATAAGAAGGGCATGAACATAGCCGAGACTTATGCAAAATCACCTTTATGTATAAAAACACCTTACATGCAGTTAAATCACTTTCATGTCATTTGGCACCAACATTTAACATGTCATTATGTCAATTTCCTTCTTAACCATATCATTAAATTAAAGACTTAGAACTTCACCTAGTAAGACTACTTGTGACCTTAGACCCATAATATGTCCTCAAATAATCTCTATTTGATCTCATAATTATTCAAATATGCAAATGGTACTTTATGTCAAATCCTTAACCATTTCAACTGTGATGCCCCAACCCCTGCTTGGGACTTGGTAGAGATTGAAGCGTCAGAACATACAACACTAGATTACATACCCCTCGTTCATGATAGTTAGCATTCATTGCACTTAGCATATTACTAGCAGAATGAATAAATCATAGCATAAAAATAAACAAGGGCTTGAGCAATAAGGAAGTTACCAAATCATATTTCTAATATATCCCAAAACATCGTGTTTTAAATGTTCATACAAAAGTAGGGTTCCAAAACATTGACCTTTCATGACCTCCAAATATTGTCTATGCTACATAGGTAAAAATCTTATCATTCAGCTTCTTCCTCTAGGATTTCCTTAAGTTCCTCTAATAGTTGCATAATGATTTCCATATAGAAGTTAATCTTCTCAAAACGAGCTTAGAGGGTATGCTCGTCCTCTATCATATCAAGCCAGAGGTCTATTATGCTCGCTTTCTTCTGTATCCGTTACAACTTCTATCATTCTAAGGGGAATGGTGGTGGAACTACCATAGTGAGATTTCAAGAAATATCAGTAAGTTATGCCACAAACATACATAGAGATAACATAATCGTATATAAGGTAAACATGAATATGGATGCATGAGCATGACCTTACATTTTCATAAACCATATTTTTTTTCCCATCTAGTTTGGGATTTTAAATATATATGAACCTATAACAATATAACTTTGGTGTGCTATTGCAGACAACCAAAAATAAAACCTATACTCCTAAAAATACATGTAGTGGTGCAAGTAAGGATCGTTCCTCCCGCACTGTATGGCAAGTCGGTGCTTACGAGCAATTGATCCATGGTGGATGGCATGCCCATCTAGTTAGCCATCTTCGCATACTTGTCCCTGAGCTCTTGGAGCTTGAGGTGCATCTTGCGCCTCTCTTCTTCTTTCGTGATGTTCATTGGGACATGCCGCAACTAAATGTGCTCGTTGCCATTGGGTTCACCTCATTCCACCAGTTCTTCATTGGTTCGCTTGAGCGTTGCATTCTCCTGGCGGAGTGTCCTTGTTTCCTCCGTCAGTTTCTTTATTGTCTCCTCTCTACGAGTCTTGCCTTCATTCTTTTGTTCCGGTTCACCTCTCTCCACGCGGTTTGGGACCGTATTGCTGCTGCCTGAGAAGTACACGCTTTCTATAGGGTAGATCCCACAAACGGAGCTACTGTTAATATCGTGTTTCGCAACCTAGGTAGTTCCATGGTGGCTGACTCACTCAAAAATGAGTAGCACTAATGCTCTCCCAAGTGCAGGAGGATGTCGTGTAATNCTAGTATCTTATTTTTTCTTTGTGATCTAAGAGTTCTTTCAATCTCCGGATCAAAAGGAATAATATCACAAGATCTAGCACGGTGCATCAAACGTCAAAAACACACCTGTAGAGAAAAAATAAAATATAAGAACAAATTAATATAAAATTCTAAATTAAAACCAAGATTACTTTGTATCGATATTGACAAAAAGAATAAGAATAAATCAGTCCTCGGAAATGGCACCAAAAACTTGAACGGTGCAAAACTGCAAGTGCACAGTATCGTAGTTTTATAATAAAGTGATAAGAAGAGTATCGTCCTCAGGAATTGATACCTTACTTTTGCCAAATACCAAAATTATACT
>QGSO01000237.1:1623541-1633694 GCA_011037825.1 Carya cathayensis
CTTGTGGTCATGATGCTTTCTGTGGCTAGCAGATAAGAATCTAGCCTCCTTAAGAATGGCCATCATTAGGTTCAATATCAGTGATGCATTTCGGCATTGTTATCTGCCCCAACATCATGGTACCTTCTTTATTATCGTGGTCTTTTAAGTATTCATTCAATTTCCTTTTCTTTTTATTTAGTCTTTCCTTTCGTTATCTTTCATTCATTCAATATATGTGTGTGTGTGTGTGTTAGAAACATGAAGTTCATTCAATCCATGCATCAAATGTAATAATAAAGGTATATGTAAAATTGGCTATCAAAGAACGATCAGTACACATATATCCTTAAAACAAGTCCCTATAACATAGTTTGCAAAAATCACATTTCTATTTACAATAAGCAATAAGAAGGGCATGAACATAGTCGAGGCTTATGCAAAATCACCTTTATGTATAAAAACACCTTTCATGCAGTTAAATCACTTTCACATCATTTGGCACCAACATTTAACATTATGTCCATTTCCTTCTTAACCATATCATTAAATTAAAGACTTAGAACTTCACCTAGTAAGACTACTTGTGACCTTAGACCCATAATATGTCCTCAAATAATCTCTATTTGATCTCATAATTATTCAAATATGCAAATGGTACTTTATGTCAAATCCTTAACCATTTCAACTGTGATGCCCCAACCCCTGCTTGGGACTTGGTAGAGATTGAAGCGTCAGAACATACAACACTAGATTACATACCCCTCGTTCATGATAGTTAGCATTCATTGCACTTAGCATATTACTAGCAGAATGAATAAATCATAGCATAAAAATAAACAAGGGCTTGAGCAATAAGGAAGTTACCAAATCATATTTCTAATATATCCCAAAACATCATGTTTTAAATGTTCATACAAAAGTAGGGTTCCAAAACATTGACCTTTCATGACCTCCAAATATTGTCTTTGCTACATAGGTAAAAATCTTATCATTCAGCTTCTTCCTATAGGATTTCCTTAAGTTCCTCTAATAGTTGCATAATGATTTCCATATAGAAGTTAATCTTCTCAAAACGAGCTTAGAGGGTATGCTCGTCCTCTATCATATCAAGCCAGAGGTCTATTATGCTCGCTTTCTTCTGTATCCGTTACAACTTCTATCATTCTAAGGGGAATGGTGGTGGAACTACCATAGTGAGATTTCAAGAAATATCAGTAAGTTATGCCACAAACATACATAGAGATAACATAATCGTATATAAGGTAAACATGAATATGGATGCATGAGCATGACCTTACATTTTCATAAACCATATTTTTTTTCCCATCTAGTTTGGGATTTTAAATATATATGAACCTATAACAATATAACTTTGGTGTGCTATTGCAGACAACCAAAAATAAAACCTATACTCCTAAAAATACATGTAGTGGTGCAAGTAAGNCCAATTCTTTTGCCTGAGAATTAGATACCAGCCCGATAACTTGTGTGGCTTCTTCATCCAGTTTAGATCTATCTTGCTCTTTTTCATAACCAGCATGATGAATGGATACGGCCTCTTTGCTGGTGCAGATTTTTATTCTCCGACGCCAAAGCTGCTAATTTCCAACTTGATCACTGCAGAAAGACTTGAGGTGTTCAAGCGTTTCTCTCTGCCGTCTCAAGAGCTTTTGCCTCCACTGCTAAGAACTCCCGTATGCAAATTCACACCCCAATATGATATTTTGTACTCTTATAATATACGGAAACTGATGATACCACGCACTACTAAAGATATTGTCTCGATTCTCGAAAGCACCCTGCAACTTAGATGGCATTAAGTCCTAAAGCCTTGGCTTTGAGCTTCAAAGACTTCAAGTAATGTATAGATTCGTCGAGGACCACAAGTGCATCCTTACTGCTGATACCAAGAATTATGCTTTGTAGAATGTTCATAGTCTCACAAATCCTCTCCCTCTTCATCCTCTTATTGCCTGATATCGAACCCATTTCTCTTGACACCACATTGTTGTCATTGGCACAACTAGATTCTGCATCATCTTCACATTCAGAGGACTTGTTGGCATTCATAGAACTTGCCGTGTCCATCAGGGATGGTACACCACAATAAACTCCATCAAATAGTTTCTGCTTCTTAGTTGGCCCAGCAAAACTAGCAACTTCTTCAGTACTTCCTTCCAACTAATCTTTCTCATCCTGAGCGGTCATTGAACAAGGTGAATGACCCGTGCTGGTAACTTCGCCATCTTCAGTATAATCGCTATCATTGTCCGAGTAGAGTAAGGCATTGAGTTCTTCAGTGTCTTCATGCATTTCGCTTTGACCATCAATTAGGGGATTTTCATTAAACTCGTCAGTTAATAATGGTCCTGAGAAATGATTCGAATTTCCCTTAATTCCAAGTTCATTCCCGTCCAAGTTACAGACAGCACTAGGTTTTGGACTCCAAGAAGTAAGACACTGGACAGGAGTCCCAATCCCAGAAGTAAAGATTAAAGTGGTTTGGTCCCTCGATTGATCAACAACAACAAGCCTCTTCTGGGCACATTCAAACCCTGCATTGGGTGTGAAGGATTGGTGGAAATGAGGTCCATAACGAAACCAATCACGAGGTTCATTAGCTTGACCTATCCAAGAATGAGGTAGTTTAGAAGAGAGGTAAACCGGTACTGCCCCATCCAGTGGAGCCATATTAGTGCCAGAGTTTATAAATGTAGACAAGGGGTTTCGCTGCCCTATTTCAAGGGGAGAACGCGAGGAATTCAAATTGGGTGATTGCCAATTAAAATGCAGCTGAGGAAACCAGGTTCCACAGTCTCCTCCCATCCAACCAAAACAATTACCAGAATGATGGTTTCAAGAATTAGAAATAGCTGATTATTTTCTCTTTCTATTAAGCATAAATTAAGCATAAACATGATATTAATCAATTTAAAAATTACAACTTGAATTTATGCTTATTAACTATTTTTCCATCTAAAACCAATAATAATGTCATGAGGAATTTAAAATACATTGGTTTTAAATATCTAAAATATGCAATATTTCGGCTCAATCAGTGGCTCAGAATGAGGACCAACAATGAAGAAGAAGAGTGGACTCTGGTGTGGTCCGTGGTCCCTCCGATGCCAAAGTCCAAGGAGATCGTGGGGTGTCAGGTTGTACCTAAGCCAAACGTGCCACCTGCGCCCCTGCCACGGCAATGTGTCAGGTTGAAAGGTCATGCCATCCTACAGCGTCTTAGGCTACAAGTCGTTACATGCACAGGCTCCCTGACACACATTAAATGCATCGTGGTTCTTGGCGGTGGTGTCTCCTTCCTCATATTCCATTTAATGCGGTGTGCCTCTAGCCAAGTGAGCCCATAACCAGACATGCCCAGCCACCTACACTCTGGGGCAGACATCTGTACCCTCTCGTAGGACTTGGTTGGCCACTTAGATCCCAGGCGATCCCTACCGGGATCTTCGGCCTGGTCAGGCCGGTGCTCCGGCCTCTTTGCGTGGGTAGGCTTACCATGGGCCTGATGCTCAGGTTTCCTATGTCTAAACCCTAGCGTCATTTAGTTCCTGCCTACTAGGCATAGGACCTCTTGCCTGATGGGCCCAGGGCTTTAGGGTGTCTTACGGCCCAATCCTGTCAGGCTTGGGCTTTCATCGAGAAGAGTCTTCCCTCACAAGTTGTAATGGTTGGCCATGTTTTATGATTAATGCCAATTATGGTTTGATGTCAAAAAAATAAAAATGTATATCAAAACAACAACCAAGCGTGGCAATGGTGCCATTAGATAAAGAGTGATGTCCTTAGTTTTGATTTCTGTAAAAGCCGATCCCCCTTTCCAAACTGATTGATCGTGCTTGGATGAACTTCTGGCCGCTACTGCCATCTATTCATGCTCTCTTTGAGGTTTCTCATTTCTGCTTTGGTTTTTTATTTTCACTACAAACCATATTCTGACTTCTTAATTCTGGAATCTGTGGTGAGTTTGAAGAGTTATATCCATGTATGGTGGATATGGTGTAAAAAAAATCCAAAAAACCGGTCCGGTCCAGAACTGTTTTTCAAAAATGAAAAACCAGCCAGAACCAGTCCGATTTCGAACATTTTTGGCCCAAACCGGACCGATCCTATTTAATATATATTTTAATTTTTTTAAAATATTATATATAAATTTATAATATGTTTTATATTATATATAATATATATAAATTATAATTATAAATAAGATAATATTATTATATTTATAAAATAAAAGTTTAACCTTAAACATGAAAATTTAATAGGTCATATGCTTTAAATATAATATATATATATATATATATTAATAACATTTTATCATAAGAAGTAAGAACCAAAAAAGAAAGAAAATCACTTAAATATTATTGCTAAATTTTGATGGCCTAATAAATTCTCAATATTGTTTTTGATAAGTACATAAAATATTAGTAGATTAATAATACTAATATATATTAGTCTATAATTTATATTAATTACAATTTACATTTTATGACCTAATATGAAATACTATCAATATAGTCTATCAATAATATAGTTATAATAAATTAAACTCACTAAAACAATTAAAAAAATACTAATATATAGTTATTCTAATCACTATAATTAATACTAATATTTATAATAATACTATAGTCTAATACTGTATTACTATTATTAATCTACTTTAAGTTTATATATAAATTGGTATATAAATCACTATACTATATAATCACATATAAAATAATAATATAGTAATACTAATATTAAATTACTATACTAATACTATCACTATAGTCTATGTGATATTTTGTTTTTATGTGTATTTTCACTGAATGAGTATTTTAATTTAATTAAAATATTGGTTCTTTTATTTTAAATTATCGAATTTTAATTGGATTTATTTAGTTGTAAAATTTATTTTGTAGAACTTTCTTAATATTAATTATTGTTTTGAGTTTAAACTGTTGTTTAATTTATTTTAGTTTTTTTTTTGATTTAAAATTATGTTGTTAGTTTTTACTAGATATTTATTATATTTTAATTAGATGTTGTGTTTAGTTTATTTTATTTGATTTATAGCTTTTAAAGTTGTTTTCGTTGGATCAGTTTCTAGACTCCAGATGTGAGGATTAGACCTCATTTCTTTTCCTCTTCTTTTCTTTTTCTCTTTTTCTTCTTCTCCTTTCTCTTCTTTCTTCTTTTTCTTTCTTTTTTTCTCCTCTTTTCCCCCAGTTCTCTCTCTCTCTCCCGCATGAAGTTTTTTTTCTCCCCTTTATCGCTGTTTTCTTCATCCACCTAGGACCACCCATTGGCGTCGCCGTGGTCAACACCACCCACCCAGTTTTCTTCCCCTCCGGCCTGTGATCATCCCCACCAAATTTCATCTCCATCCGAGCCACCGTTAACCACCACGAGCTCCTCCAAGCCGTGGTCTCTTTTCTCTCCAGCGCCGTTGTCGCTCCACCTCCGGCCACCATCTCTTCACCATTTCATCACTGACCTCTTATCGTCCTAAACCACCCATTTCTGGTTTCGATCCGTCGCCAGAGCAGCCACCACGACCTCACTTTCCGTTTTGGGATTTTTGGCCTTCCACCACTGTTTTCACTGCCACCCACGGCCAACTCTCACTTCCATTAGCTTTATAAACACTTCTAAACTATTCCCTATCAATCTCAAGCCTTGGTTCATCCCCATTCAAAAGTGGGTATTTTACAACCCACGGCCACAGTGTTTTTACACTGTTACGTTGCTTTTTCTTCGCTGTTTGCAGCTCGTTGATCCTTCAAAAATTATCATATAGCGTTGTAAGTATTTTCCAAACTTCCTTTTAGATTTAAATATATTGTTGCTTTAACAATAAATTGTGATTGGTTGGTTGCCGGACTGATTCTGAGGAGTCGGGGGTCGGATGGATTTGAGGATGGAGTTACTTATATTTGGATGATATTTGGTTTTGTATTATACATTGCATAGTGCACGCATGTTCATGTTTGTAAAATGAAAAATGGGTTTTCGTGTAGTTGCATGCATGTACATGTGTTGGAAATTGAAAACTGAGTTTTCAAGCAAGAAATGATTTTTGGTATATTTGAACGATTGGATTGACTAGTTGAGTCAGAGGCACTTGTAGAGATGGTGGTAAGCAGGAATGGTGGTAGAGTCCCGTCTGTTATTCCCTCCTACGGTGCACGCGACGTAGGGATGGTGGTAGAGTCCCGCCTATGATTCCCACCTATAGACGAACTTGTATGGATGGTGGTAAGCAGGGACAGTGGTAGAGTCTCGCCTGTGATTCCCACCTACGGTACACGTATAGGGATGGTGGAGAGCAGGGATGGTGGTAGAGTCCTGCCTACAGTGCTCTGATGGTTTGGTTAATGGGTCATTTTCTGGGAAAATGGTGAGATTAATTTTGGGCCATTATCTGGGATAATGGCGATGATATGTTTAAAGGAAATGTTTTGGGCCAAAATGGGATTTTTGGCGTGCGTGGTAAATGTGGATTTTTGGGACATATGCATATGGCATCATGTTCATGCATATTGTTGTGGCATGGATATATTTTTTTTTATCTTGAGGTTTGTTTGGTTTGTTACTTACCTGTGGTACCATTTTTGGTACCTTAGATTTTGATGCAGAGGTTGAGGAGGAGAAGGCTGAGCCCGAGGAGGCGGCTCCGCTAGAGTTTTGACTTGGAGTTGTTTTATGTCGGAAATTATCTTTACTTGTTTTATGTTATGTAATTAGTATTTGAAACAACGTTGAACTTGTAATATTTTATTACGTGGGTTTTAAACTAGTTTGTATTTAAACAAAATTCTGGTACTTAGTTGTCAGACTTTATTATCCGCTGCGTGGTTTATTTGTATACATATTGCATGTACACACACTTGGCACTTGGCAATGGGATGTGTGACCCGTGTTGTCATCATCCCGACGCCTCGATTTTCACGTGTCCATACGTGAGAGTTGGGGGCGTCACAGGTGGTATTAGAGCAGTTCGGCTCTGGGTAAAACCATATGTCCCATAGGTAGAGTACCAAAAAGTTTTAAAAGCTTGAGTTGAAATTATTTTGTGTATTTAATTTAAATTGTTTATATTTAACTTGATTCGATTTTATTTGATTTGAATTTATTTTATTTAATTCCATTTGATTTGGTTTGGTTTGACTTGATCTTATTTGAATTGCAAGTATGTTGTTTTATTTGTTTTATTTATTTCAATGTATGTTATTTTATTTATTTTGTTTTAAGTTATTTTGATTTGTTTTGTTCGAAGTTGAAAGTGGGGTTAAGGGTTACGCTTGGCAAGAAGGCGGTATAATCGAGAATACTATTATTAGGCATGAATATTTAGTGTGGTAGGTTTGAATTCTTAGCGATGTGATTTGCTTTTATGATGTTGAGGTCTGAAGGGAATGTCATGATTTAGGCTATCTTTGTAAAGTAGGAACTCACGTCGCAATGAGGAGAGGAATTAGCTTGAAGTCGCTTAATATGATTGAGGTCTTAGGTTTTGTAGAATCTATGTAATGAGGCTATAGAATAGGAGAGTGTAGGTTCAACGAACTTTAAGGATAGGTTTAAGAGAATTTTATCTAAGGTTTGAGGCCTTATAGATTTTAGGAAATAAGATTATGGTAATTAAGGTGTTAGGTTTGACAAGTTTTGGGGGAAATAATTAAATTTTAAGTTTTAAATTTTGCTGATTCAGATGAGCAATTTGGTGGCAATTGGGGCTTTAGAATTTACAAGCTTTTAAGGTGAATGTTTTGGATTAAGGCCATCAATCTTGAGGATTTCAGAAAATGATTTATTATCCGTTAATGTTTTAGATTTTGAAAGCTTTGGGAGTTGATTGTTCTATTATGGGATGTAAGTTCATTGATCTTAAAAATTCCAGAAAATGATTCTTATATGATTTAAGGTTTTAGAACTACAGAGTTGAATGACCGATTTATCATAAGAGTTCTTAGTTTTATAGACTTGGTGTGCTAGCTTGATCTACTCTTGAGAGTGATTAGTTTGCAAGCTTTAAATAGGATTGATCATAGTTGAGTTACTGATGTGTGAAAATTTTTCTGAAGAGAGTATTCCTTTGGGAGGAACATCCTTAGATAGTGTTGGCTCGCTCTCAAACAATTCTAGTGACCACTTCAATTTTTTCTCAACGGTCAATTATCATCGAAAAAAAGTAATTTTTGTGGCCAAAATAGTTGCAAATACATATTTTCGTCACTTGGTAGCATGAAAAATACATTTTTTCAGTGATAAAAAAGCTTTGGAAAATTACTCCCAGCGATGATAGACCATGGTTAACATTTTTTGGGCAAATGTTTGGGACTTATACTAGCGAAAAAGATGGCCTCTTGGAGCGACACATAATTGTAGAAAAAAATACATAAATTGAAACTGTAGAAAAAAGCATCGAAAAATCATTTTCTAGACTAAACTATTACGACGATGTTCTGGTAATTGAAAAATGGCAAGAAATATGTATTTTAGATGAATACATGGCATTTTTCGACAACTTTATGTCATCAGAAAAAGTCCTTTTTCTTGTAGTGCTATAACTTCCTCCCTTGCACACAGAAAACCGCCCCTCTCTCTAGCTCACTTTGCCCATCTATCTCTCTCTCTCTCTCTCTCTCTCTCTCTTCTCCCCTCTGCATTTTGCACCTTGTAGGTTACCCAACACCTTTGCCTCCCGCTTGTGGTTTGACACGGGTAAATACTCAATCCATCCCTCTCTCTTTTGCCTCACAATCTCAAACTCGAATTTAACCCTTATTATTTTTTTGGTGTTAGAAAGCTGATGGGCCCTAAGGCGAACCAAGTCTCAAGGATCAATTATAAGAATAAGAGCCACGAAGATCAAGGGAGCAATGCAAGAATTGGTGCAATCCAATTGGGATGAAGCTAGCAAGAGCCCAACACTCATGATGGGCTTGAAAGAAGGAGAATCAATTTGGATCCACTTGATCAAAGCTATGGAAGACACGACTTGGGCCTTTTGTTATTGAAGTCCATAGATTTATTTATTAATTAAAAGGGCTTATTTTAATAGTCATAGGAATTAATCTAGAATAATTGGGCTTGGGGGATGTCCAGCCCACACGTCTTATTTCTATTGAACTAGGGTTTTTGTGAAGGCCTTGTATTTTGGCCAAGGGCTTATTTGGCAAGTTATTATTATACAAACTAGGGTTTTAGAAGTTACTGTAGCGCGGCGTACGACACTGTTCACGCTACAGTACCCGAGGCACTTTCATTAGGGTTTTTGGGGGTTGTCTATTTAAACAACTTATAGCCTCATTTGAGAGGCAGAATAATGAAATTTCTTTGAGAGTTTGAGTTATCTCCTCTTGTTCTTCTTGAACTTTTGAACTTATCAAAGGTAAATCAAAACCTTTGTGGCGTTCCTCCTTTGTAATTTGGGTTCTTGAGACGGATTCTTCAATGGGTCTAGATTTTGATATAATCTAGGTTCTTGGAACGGGTTCTCATCGGGTCTAAATTCTCCATCCATAAATCTGAGTTTGGCTTTCTTGGAGTTGTTTTCCAATATTGTTGTTGGGTCTCAAAGCAAATTGATTGGGGTTCACATCATTTGGTATTCAGAGCAAGGTTTCCAACCAGGTGTATTTCTATCTTTTATTTATTGCATCTTTATTTCTAGAGCTTCATTGTTCTAAGGTTGCAAAAAAAAAAAAAAGTGCAGAAATTCGATTTTCCTAGGGCTGCTGGATTACTCTATCATTTTTGTTTCATGTTCATCAATATTGGGTGGCTAAATTGCTTGTTTGAGGGCTGCCAAAATTTGCACCATCTATAGAGTTGGAAATTTCTGGGGTTTCTTGCATCTCTAAGTTTGTCAATTGCTTGGAGTGTTGTTTCTTTGATTCTCTTCTATTTCCTTGCCAATTTTTATGTGTTTGAATTCAATTGTTTGATTATTACAATTGAATATTGCTGTTTGTGATTGAATCAGTGAAAAAAAAAGAAAAAAAAAATTCGAATTTTTCTTGAGTCTTATTTTCAGAGGGGCTGCATACATCATTATAGTCAGTATCTTGCCTTATAGTTACCATTCCATTCCTATATGTCCCTTGATTCTCTTGTTGTTTTCTTTTCCTTCCGTCCTTCCGTCTGTCTCTTGGTTTTGTTTATT